>SKCR01000766.1:0-153218 GCA_019454045.1 Zanthoxylum bungeanum
GATACACACGTTTATCATGACGATATTTCTTCGAGGACATATCCCCATGGTCTCTGTTAAAGAGAACAAGATATACTCAATACATTCTCCAACGGAAGAAACAATTACCTAGAAACTCAAGTTACTCAATGCAGATAAAGAGTAATCACACCTCTAGTGCTATTTTTCTTTGTAAAATATATTCCATTAAAAGAAAATAGTAAACAGAATTTATGTTCCTGCAAAATTGAGGTCTTGTACCAATATTGTTCATCACCAGCCAGAAAAAAACATGTTTAGAAATTTCCCAAATGTGCACGCAAATTCATGGCCAATCCAACTGATTTTGGAAGTTCATTTTAACTTCTTCTTAAATGACCCCAACACCAGTTCAAAAGGTTTAAAACTCTGGATAAAACACTCTAACACGCCAAAATCACAAGAACATGCTATGCCTATATAAAGGAAAAACAAGTCGATATCATTATACAGCTAAAAATAAAGCATAATAATATTTTCTGCTCTCTAGACATTTCCCGACCAAGCAGGCAACAAAACACCGCAATAGGAAAAATCAAGAAAAACCATTTCACAACCAGAAGCAGTAGAAACTCATACTAATTTCACCAATTAAGCTGAAACAAAATTTCACCTAGTAGTCCTCCAAATCTTCAACCACGTCTAAACCCCAAAACAAAAATGAACAAATAAATAATGTCCCATAGAAAGCTACTTACCTAATAATCTTTCTCACGTGCTCCGGCGGCATGTCCTCTTTCTGAGCCTCAACGAAACCGAACTTCCTTTTATCTCCATATCTTTTCGAGTTCAATTGCATCCATTTTCGAGCTTTTTCCTCCAACCTCGCCTCCGCCTCCTGTGGCGACGGCGTTGTAGCCAACACAGTGTATGAAGGCTGCGACGGCGGAGGCGGAATCGGCACCGCCCCGCTCGTCCCCGGAGGTGCCAACGGCGGACCTGCGCTGTTACCGTTGTTGTACATCAAGTTCGATTTAAACTAACTCGCTGTATAAGATCTGCGTCGAAATAAACCCTGGAATTGATGAAAAACCCTTGCGGGTGAATTTGCGTAATGGCTTTTTGATTTGATGACAACTGAAAATAAAATGTTAGGGTTTTGGGATTTTGCTTTCTCTCTGTTCCCCCACAAGTGATCAGAGATTTAAAGCTTTTAGTTGCAGGGGGTTTTGGATTTGTTCTTGTTATTTGTTAAAGACAGAAGGGCGGTGGCACGCGACTTGCATGTGATGATATATGGACCGACTTATGTGACATTTATTTGGCGGCATATGGTTTGGTCTATTGTTTTGTATGTTATGTTGGGTTCTTATTCTTGAGGCCCAAATATGGACCGACTTATTTACCATAAATAAACCCCATGCACATTCTTATTCTAGAGGCCCAAATGAAGACCGATTTATTTACCATAATTAAAAAAAAAATAACACTTGTAAATTGTAATTGTGTTCGTTTTGATTTTGAAATGAGGATCGCAATGGCCCGTCAAAGAATTTTTTTTTGAAAACTATTCGAGTCAAAGCTCGTGTTAAGTGGGTGCTAGTTAATTTTGAAAATCTTAGTTTATATCCTAATCAGGGGCGAAGATTAGAGATTCTATGAGAGGGAGATTTTGTAATTTTTAAGAATTTAATTTATATATTCAGAGAGTATTTCTATTATTTACTTAATACTAACAGTTGGAAAAAAAATTGAGAGAGGTCAGCTGATCTCCTGACATACAAGAGACTTCTCTCTGATTTTAATATACATATGAGGGAATATGTGTATATTTTTTATGAAGATTAATTTAACCTAATGTTGTCTCATAGTTATTCGCATACTTAAGTCTACCTAAAGCAATATACAAGTGTGTAATTAAACCATATAATAAAGAACGTAAATAAACTCATCAAAGGAAATTTGTTGATAAAGTGGAAAATTCTTGAAGAATCCTTCGAGAAAGAAACCACTCCAGACATAAGCTGTTATCTAAAATACACTAATAAATAAGAACTTACAATGATAGTTTAGACACAAAAACCTTAATGACTCTACAACTCTCTACAGTTATATCTCGAAGAACTTTTCAGGACCATATCAAACAATGGTATCTAAAACTCCGGAACTTCTTTATAGGGATAACAACAAGTGAACTTGTTGCACAAGTGAGAACTCCAACGAATAAATCCAATATATAACTCTATATTTTTTTAGGGTTTGTTCAAGTGTGTTGATGGTTGATGGAGAAATTAAAAGGAAGTATAAGGTTAATCTTTCAAACGATGTATTTCTCAAGTATTTGGGGATTTTAAGATTTTGCAACATTTTTTCATGGTAAACTTTTAAAAAAGGGCTATAAAAAACATTATATAGTTTAGGGGTCCAAAACCTAAGCTAAATTACAGGTCGGATAATAAAATAAAATATTTACAAGTGTTTGAACATGAGTACAAATACTAGACGAATACACATACATGACATTGAGCATTCGAACGGTCTTACAAATGCAATACAGATATCAAATTGTAGGATAACACGTTCGAACATATCTAAAGAATGCCACTTGTTGACTTATTGACATATATTCAAATAATTCCGAAAAACTTTCAAAACGTTTACAACACAATTGAACGAATTTTATTATAGAATTTGTCAAGACTCAAAATTTAACAAATTTAATGATAGGATAACACGCCGGAATTTATTATAATTGTCAAAACGTAATACACACCAAATTGTGGGATAACACATTTGAACATATCCGAAGAATGCAATATGTTGCCTTCTTGACATATATTTAAATAACTCCGAAAAACTTTCAAAACTGTCGCAATATGATTGAACAAGTTTTATTATAAAATTTGTCAAACTTAAAATTTATCAAATTTAATTGATAAAAACTCTTAAATGAAAGCATTATGATTTATGAATAGGGTTCGAACTCCGGTTACATTGGTGAGAATAAAAATCGGGTTGTATATTCCTATCCCACATTACATCAAACGAAATACTATATATAATATAGTTCAGTCCAATCAAATCCTAAAAGTTAATAATTTAATACAAAATATAACATTGCTCGACCAATATTCTTCGGTTTTCAAATCTCAAAACAAAAATCAGAAAGAAATTCTGAATAGTTAGTCCTCCTTCTAGTTTCGGGCCTCAATGAACCCAACAAACTTCGATATCATCTACGGGCCGAAGTCCAAAAAAGCCCTTCTCAAATTCAGCTAGGATGGCAATTGGGACAGAGGAGATCGACATCCGACATTCATCCCGATAATTTTTAAATATATCCATCTCCTTATAACTATTTTAGGGGGAAGATGGAGATCCTCGAATTATAAAAGATGATCCCCGATGGGTTCCGGATCTTCAATAACAAATAATTTTAAAAAATAAATAAATTTTAGTCATTGAAAAACATATTAATTGAACTATTACTTTATCCAGAAATCAATCATACATATTCAATAATTAATAATATCGATTACACAAATCACAATTTATATAAAATATTGAAATTCATATTTTCTATCTTTTGATTGGTACGTAACTTAATAAAATGATAAATCATTCGTTAAAAATTGATTATATATATAGTTGTTTCATTTAAGCCCTTATAATATTTATAATTTAAATATTTTTATAATTATTAAGATATTTTTTATTAAAATTATAAATAGAAATTTGAACATATTTATTAAAAAATTAAAAATAAATAAATTAAAACTTAAATGGGTAATGGGAAGGAGATGAAGATTTTACATAATATTTATCCCTTCCCCGAAAAAGAACTGAGTATTCAATTTTTCTCATCCTCATCTATAACGTTAATTTTTTTCAATTTTTATCCCCGATCTTCTCCCTAATTGGGGAGGGTCCATGTGCCCTTATCGATTTATGTCATCTATAAATACAACCTAATTAACATGACCTATATCCATCATTATGGACTATGAATAACAAAAAGGAAAATTATTAAACTAGTGCATATGGATTGATGCAAAGATGGATGCAGTAGTCACAAGAATAAAAGCTCAAGAAGAAAAGGTTGACTGCTTTACTGCACAAGTCCAGCAGCTTTACAATAAGCTTCAACAACAAGTTACTCAGCTCGATGCAGATCTTAGACAAATGTTATAATAAAGAAACTTTGGTTACGAGTTTAACCAAAAGGAAGCTGAAATCAGACGATTGAAAACTGAACTTGTAAAAATTGAGGCAGACATGGTTCCACAACAACCAACCTTCTTTCCACAGTCACCAACTATGTTCACAGCCTTTCCAACTACAACATACAACCCATTTTACAACCACCGTCATTTCCAGAACCACTTAAACCTTTCTAAATGACCTACGTGATTTTTCGAGATTTGGAAACTCCGATACCTCAAAAAACCAAACCTATACCCACTGTTTCTTCCTAAAAAATGGAAGCAGAACCGTCTACACAACCTCAACCTAAACACTAGAAACCCACAATCTCGTTATCAAATATTCCATCTACCTTACCACACCAACCACTAGAATAGTTAACCTCTCAACCTGTCAAGATCATTCATACACCTAACCCACAGGTCTCATAACCTTCAAACTAGTTTGCCTCTCAGCCTATTGATGATTTCTCCTCTGGAGAGGAAGCCTCTGAATCTGCCTCAGAAGATGTGTCAATTACATCTCAGTCTCAGAGTACAGATTCTGAAAAAGATCTTTCTGATATCAAAACCTTGCTTATGGCAACTTCCACCAGTTCCAATACTCAGCAGCAGACTTACACGGAAGAAGAACCAGATGACATATGGAAGAACAGTAGCCGCCAAAAGAACCATTGAAACCAACAAGTGGTCCAGGGTTTACCTTCGATGGTCTTCCACCATCCAAATGGTGTGACAAAATCCATGAAATGGCTGCTTGGATCGATTTACAGATGATCAGGCCAAATACGACTCTCAACGAAGTACTCAAAGAATTCTCTATGAGATTCACATGATCTCTCAGAGATTGGTTTCAAGCTCTTGGAGCTTACAGACAGATGCAGTTCATTTAGTATGAGTCTGCAAGCTCTGCCCTCGGATTAATCCACATGAAGTTCCTTGGAGATGTCTCAGCCGTTGACAAACAATCAAGAATAAACTATTTATTGTTAGTTGAAAACAAATGACCTGGATTTCCATTACCAACGTATGTCCCAGAAGTACCACCTTCTGAATGGCGTGAATGATGTCAACCTTCGACATACGTATGTTACTTCTTTACCAACTGAGATACAGCCAGAAATTCAAAGAACGATTCTCCAGACCAAAAGAGAAATGAAGGATATCTCTAGAAGAACTTCACCAGATGACTCTCTTAGCTCGTGAAAGGCTATGCGAGAACCAAGACATGTTCAAGATGATGCTTGAACAGAGAAAGCCTTTGAAGTCAGCTTGCCAAAAATCTTATCTTGAGATCAAGTGCAAAGATAAGAATTGTACTTGTCCATCCAAGAAGAAATCACATTTCCAGAAGTATGGCAAGAAGGTCAAAAAGTTCAAGGAAAAAAATGACTTCAAACGAAAGTTTAATTTCTTCAAAAAGAAATAATTTTGTAGTCAATGAAAGACATCCGGCAGATGTTTTATCTGCAGAAGGAAATGACATTTCTCCAAGAATTGTCCTAACAAGCCAGACAAGACAGCCAAGTTAATTGATCATATTCATCTAAGCACACTCCTCGACCTTGAGGATGTTGAAATTGAACCACTATTCTCCGAACAAGAAGAATCCACTCCAGACACAGTCTTTGCCATTGCATATTCTTCTTCAGATTCATAATCATCCAGCGATAATGAGTTATTTGATTACATCTATGCCTACTATTCACAACCCTGCAACTTTCCATCCAATCCTACATCCACCCTCACCATTCAAAAAACCATTCTCATTCCATTGGTCCAGATTTAAATCCTACCGTCCAAATATGACATGCATATTTCACTAATTGATATGTTGATACAGATGCATACATGAGTATGATGAACCATGCAGTTCTTCCTCAGTAATTTTGGAAAGAACATCATGAGTATTTCAGGGTTGTAGATAGAATAGTTTTCAGAACTGATCTTATTACCAGAAGGCCTATTGGTATTCAGTTCTTCCCAAAGTGCATAGTATGGACAACAGTGTTAGGAACTAATCTTCCTGATAAAGATTTACTTATTGGTTTTGATGTTTATCATCAAGCCAAAAAGCTTCAAATCTTTTATGATGATATTCGATTTAAACGTTCAGTTAAGTAATTCACTACCATCCGTAAACTATTTGCCCTCTTAGAAGCTCCACCTAACTATTCAGTCATCTCCAACAAGCTTCGCACATCTTATTGTGACTCTCACTCTCAGTTCAACCATCCAGCACCGTTATGGAAAAATCATAACTTCTTTATTAAGTTGCCCTTCAAACTTAATAAAGACACCAACCCCACTAAAGCAACACATCTGGGGATAACACCTTCTAATTTAGCACTTGCACAACAAGAGTACAATGACATGTTAAAGAAAGGCTTGATTGAGCCTACCAAGTCAAGTTGAGAGTGCTAAGCTTTCTATGTGGAAAAGAAATCTGATGTTAGAGGAAAAAAGAGACTAGTCATCGACAACAAGCCTCTCAATCACTTTCTCCAAGATGTTTCTGTAGGAAACGACTTTCCTTAGTGCAGTGAAAGTTGCTAATGTGGGCACCGGCTTCGGTATGGACCTTTAAAATTTTCTTTATCTTCTCTTTTTTTGTAGCCGAATTCCTCCAACTCTTGGAGAATGTATTTTGCTCCTTTGATTATGATGAGTTTCCTTTGATGTCCAACACTTGGATCAACCACCTAATCTTCCGAAACTATGACTCAAAACCAACAAACCGAAGTGTGGGCTTTACTCACAAAGATCAACTCTAAACTTTTTAGAGAAGTATAAAATCAAACTCTAAACTATTTAGAGAAAGAAGTTGTCACAAATTGTGTTTGGCTTTTTAAAAAGATATTGAATAAAGAAGATCAATATCTATTTCATTCTAATTTCTTTTACTTCTCAACACTTGAGAAAATAAATTTTTCTCTTTAACTCTCTCACAACTATTATGAATGTTTTTCAATTCTCTCTCTCAATTTGTGTGAATGGATTCAACTAATGAAAGAGTGGAGATGGTGGAGATAATATTCCATCCAAAAACCAACCACCTTTGTCATTAAGCATATAATGCTTTCTTGCAATAGCAAACATATAAATGCGAATGCCATACAAAAGCATAAGATGTCTTTAGCTAATGACAAAACCATTATGTGTATACATGTCACCTAATAGACATAATAAGTTGGAGAGCATGGTGAGCCATATGGCTATGTCTCCAATGTTAAAACAATCATTATCTTAATAATGATTTAATTACCCTTATTATGATGTAGTAATTATCTCATAATTATTATCAACTTGATTATCTCATAATCATGATTTGATTATCTCATAATCAAAGAATTCTAGAAAACATTAAGTTAAACTAATTTAACATAGTTTTCATTTGTGATAAAAAAATATATTATTAATCTTATTAATAATATATAAATATAATGTGAGCATATTATTAGACAATCTAATTATATTAGGTTTGTTACAGTTAATCGAGCTAGCACGGGGACCAAATGGACCTACGATTCTGAGCTCCAATAATTTTGAAATATTAATTAAACTATTTAATCGAATATTACGAATTATTAACTTCACTTTATTCCACTAAAAACTCGAAGTTGAACTTTCATTACGGTAGATGGAAAATATAAGCCGAACAACTTCGGTGTCCATCGATATAGTCATTACATAATAGATATAGTCCTTCACGAATATCTCATAAATAGAGTCGGGTCATAAGTCCGTTAAACCCCTCTAATTATTTTGTATCTTAAGCACCATTGATTCTATAATGAATAATTAATTCATAACAATTATGAATATAAAACTTTCTATTCGTAATAGAAGAGTTGAGCGCTCACATTGTTCAAGTCTCGAATCAACTCTTAAAAGAGATATTCTTCTACTTCTATTAAGAATGAGTGAACTCCATATCTATGTAAAATGTTCCCAGCTACTCACTAAACCATATCCCCAAAATACGTAGTTATTGGCCGGGAATGCAACACTAACCTCACCATAGTAAATCAAATGACATAACTTGACATGCAGAAGTTTATAGTACACTCAGGATTAAGACTGAATCCATATATAACCATCAATTAGATAAAATAAATTTCTTCAGTTAACGGATATTAAAAGAAATTCATATTTATCTGAGTCCAGTCCTATATGATCTCATCATACAAGGTGCCTACATTCCCATGTCACTACATGAATGATCGCGGATCAAGGTCGTCATACAAGTATAGAATGAACCACAACTATAGATAAACCACAAAAAAAATATCATCTTTGTTTGCTCTCTGACCGGCGTAATCACACGCGTATAACGCAAGCGCACGTATCGTTCAAGTAGTATAAAAAGTATCGATCCCACGAGGACTTAATACTTAATCTATTAATTTTATGAGGTCAAATGATTACTAGTATCTAACAGGTTGATTGATTGACTGATTTGAAATGATGATGATTTTAAACTTAAAAACAAGTAAATAAAATTACTCAAAATTAAATTAAATAAAATTCAATATTAAGAAACTATCCAGGGTTGTGAATCTTTCCAATATCTTTTAAAAGATGAAGTGGTTATTTCATGTTTGTGTAATATATCGGTTTACTAACTTGGAACACGAAATTATGCAAAAGCCTATGTCGATGGTCAGATGCAAATACCCAGTATAACCTAATTGAACCATATGTCTATGTCAACCAAATTACCTGGATTCATTAAATTTAAGTTCCAATTATGGCTACCCCCGCTCGACAGGTATAATGTCTATCCTGTAAGGAAATCTATTACAAGGTTATCTATCCTCAAGGAAGATCGTAGGCTATTAAGTCTAAGGCTGAAACCTAAAATTCATTTGTCAAGTTTATTTTAGATTTACCAGATCAATCTTATTAGTGGCCAGTTAACAAGAAGCTTTAAGTTTAAGACTTAATAAGTAAACCTTTAAATTACCCAAACTATAAAATAACCCTCTATAAACCGGTGATATTAAAATTCATCACAACCTCAGATAACTAACTTAGTTACGACACATAACTAGGACTAGTAAAAACTTAAAAGTAAAAGACATAAAGTAAAATGCTGAAAGGTAAATGCGGTAAAGTAAATACTGAAAAGTAAAATAAAATTAAATGCTATGGTTAAAGGATCCACTTTTACCACTACTATTTTAGATATCTCCCTTAATAAAATATATTAACTTCTGATGATATTACCAACCAGCCATATAGGCGGTAACCTGATTAAGTCAAATTAAGTCTGACCAGCCATTAAGACGGTAATATTATTTGTCCATAAATCAGCCATATAGGTGGTAAATTACCAACTGACCAACTAGGCGGTATCCTTGCTTAGTCAAATTAAAACCAATTTAATATCAATTACCAACCGGCCAATATAGCGGTATCATCATTAAGTCAAATTTTAAATAGTGAATATATTATAATTAAGGGAGATAAATCTAAATAGCAGTAATAAAAGTTTTTACCTTTCACCATAGCATGGGGAAATTACCTCCTCATAGCTGAATAGTAAAAACTGAAAAAGTAAAGAAAGTAAATTACTATTACCGAAAGTAAATAAAGATTAATTACAAAACTAAAATTAAAAGAAAAATAGATACAAACTCCTTATTTATTCAGAGAATTACAGAGAGGAAGGTACATCTGAAACTGAAATCTCGAGTTGAATTTATAGGCGTCGATAGGCCTTGCGCGTCGCGACGCGCGTAGATCATTGACACATATCGGATTGGCTTCGCGAGATCGTGACACATGTCACACTTACGTCGGCGGCTGAATTATTAGTGTCGGCAGCATATGATGGCGACACGTGTCCCGATGCACGTTAGCGTGATTCACTGAGATGTTGATACGTGGCAGGTGCATTTTAGCGTCAATGATGATTGTCGACACCGTAGGATTGTGACACGTGGCGCGCTTTGATTGGTTGATAATGACGTGGCAAAATTGACTGGTCTTCTGCTTACATGTCGATGACGTGGCTGACACATAGGGTGACACGTGGCGATGATGATTGTCGGCACCATAGAATGATGACACGTGGCACGGCGCATGTTAGCAGATCGGTTGTGATGTTGACACGTGTCCCGGCGTATGTTAGCAAAGTCAAACTTCTCAGATTCTGACACGTGTCCTCGGCGCATGTTAGCATGGAGCGGCGCACGTTAGGTGTCGCGACGCGATGCGTCAAATTACCATTTTGCCCTTTTGTGTCATTTTTCACTGTTTTGGCTCCAAATCACCTCCAGAATATCCTGAAACTTTATTTATCTACAAAATAACACAAAACACATTAAAATATTCATAAAACTCAAGAAACTATACAAAATATTAGGTCAAATGAGTGGGAAATAGTGATACATTTACCACTCATCACTCTCTATGGACTATTTAGATTACTAACCTCAGACTTAAATCCTTTTGTGCATCAAACATACACTAAGTCTGAAAATACAAGAGTAATAAGGGTAAATAAGACAATTGGACAATATGTGATTTACCAAACAACTTTGATAAATGAATAATGCATTTATTATTATTACAATAATCAATTTTGTTTACAATACATAAAGCTCTAGGGCATATATCCCAACAATCTCCCACTTGAACTAGAGCAAATGGGACATGTCATGTAATCATAAACCCTTTAGGTGATCTTCAAAAACTTTAGCCGATAAGGGTTTTGTAAACGGATCAGCCAGGTTGTCTGCGGATGGAATCTGTGTGACAGTGACATCTCCTCTCTGCACTATCTCCCAGATGAGGTGATATTTTCTCTCAATATGCTTACCCCGCTTGTGGCTTCTTGGTTCTTTAGAATTCGCCACTGCACCACTATTATCGCAATAAAGTGTGGGTGGTTTATTCATATCTGGAACAACTTCCAGATCTGCCAAGAACTTACGGAGCCAAACTGCTTCCTTAGCTGCTTCACAAGCTGCTACATATTCAGCCTCCGTGGTGGTGTCAGCAATACAAGATTGCTTTATGCTCATTCATACTATGGCTCCACCACATAGGGTGAACACTGATCCAGATGTTGATTTCCTAGAATCTACATCCGTCTGAAATCAGAGTCAGTATATCCTCTCATGATCATATCCTTACTAGAATTTACAAGCATATAATTTCTCGTTCTCCTAAGATACTTGAGAATATGTTTCACGGCCACCTAATGATCTAATCCTGGGTTGGATTGAAATCTACTGACTACTCCCACTGCAAAACAAATGTCTGATCTTGTGCATAACATAACATACATGAGACTTCTAACTACAGAAGCATACGAAATATGTCTCATCTCCTCAACTCATTGAAAGGTAAATTACCTTTCTTGGAATTCTGCATACCAAATCGCACAAGAATCTTGTCGATATAGGTTGCTTGTGTTAGGGATATGCCCTATACCCAACTTGTGGATGAGCTATATGTACATGTATTTGTAATATTTTCATTAATTAATTAAAATGACAATCTTTATTATACGTGTCTTACATAACTTATATGAATCATCAACACTGTAATAAAGCCCTTGGAGTAATAAGACGATGGCTTCCACGCCTTATGAGAATCATTACTCTTAAATGTTCATAGTCATAGTTTTGTGAATAATCTGGGCGTTCTCAAAGCGGAGAGACTAGCATGATGAGATGATCTGCCCTTAAGTGGGGTAGCCGATCTCATATGCTACTAGCGGAGATCCGTCCGCTTGGTGTATCACATGGATGTATGAGTTGCTCATGTCTATCGAACTGACCGCTGAAAGTTTTCATATGGAGTGTTTATCCCATGTGTCTGTGAGAACTTTCATGTATCGATTAAATGACTAGTTCTTTGACTTGAGGTCTTTACAATCTTATGTGTAGATCAAATAACTTTGACATCCTCCTTCCCCGGTTCAAAAGATCCGGTCATAAGGGTATGATTGGGTCATTTGTTGAAACACATGAAGTTTGTAAAGATACAACAGAGAATCGCCACTCTCTCGAATAATATTTTCTTATAAGAGTAGTATTCCAGTTCGCGGGTTGATATGTGTGATCAGTGCTTGAGACTGTGGCCACAGCGGAAGAATCATGTGAGATTCTTGGGTTAGCACGATTCATGACACTATCAACTGTTGGACAATTATGACCCATAGCGTCACTATTTGTAAAAGACATTGTGGTTTTTGTACAAATTAACTATGTGATAATGTAAATTGCTATTTTATCATTTTGTAATTAGATTAATTGAATATATATAAATGATAAAAGTCCTTATGATTAGTTCCGGATTATAAGATATGAGACAGTATCAATCCACAAAGGTTTAATCATTAAATATCCATAGTCGTAGTATTATCGAGACTGGACATCGATAATGTGGAATAGACTAGTATTGCACTTGTGCGTGTTATGGAAGCGTAACATCATAGTTCTCATATATTTAAGTATTGGATGCTTATGCAAGTGTGATAGGAGGTTGTGTTTGCCGATGGTACGGAAACAGCTTCGCTCTGGATAGACCCCTCGGAATCCCATTGGTAGTATGACTATGTGTCTATGGGAATCCGATTCAAGGTAGGTGTATTTGGTCTTAGCCTGAGACTTGCATCGCTAATACTTGCGACAATCAATACGCTTTGGTTTTGGTTGTCCGGGACTTTAACAGGTTCTGTGTACGCCTCTTCTGGGTTTATTGAGAATCGTAGTGTATTGGGTGTGATGTCAAGACGGAAGTATCACTTCAGTCATATGGAGATGATGATCACGCAGGGATACAGAATTGGTTCTCTATTATGTTGCAACTATCGGGATAATATGACAAGATCATGATTATCCGATTATAGAGACTAGTTGCTTGTGATCCGATATATGCTTCGTACGGGGCAGACACTATTCCAGCCCCAGGCCTTGCATGTGACATCAGATACTGGATCGCAATACGTAATACTACGTATACTACGCCTGTTATAGATTATATATTCCTTAAAGAATATTTCTGGAGAATTGGGTAGGCACGACGCTTTGCTAGAAGCCAACTATGTCTTGTAAATCGGTAAGAACGTGGTACCGGGTACGCACGTGTTCGGATAGTCCGACAACCGGATTTACTGCCAACATATCCAGGGATCTCATGGGTCGCTTCCCAAAGATTCACCGATTACGTATGACTCGAACAGAATTAATCTGGGATTAATTACGGCGAGAATTTATCTGGGATAAAATTCGATAAGAAGAAAGAGAACGATTAATTTAGAATTAATCGATTAAATAATATATTCGATATATTAAATGAAATTAGATTTCATAACGGAAATAGAATTGGATTTTAATTCGGGCGAACGAATTAATTTAAAAATTAATTCACGAGCGACGTTCGTAATAATTTTGAAAGACATTATTATTTAATTAAATTGGATTTAATTACGTCGTGACGGAAAATTCATTAATTCGGAATTAACGAACCCGAGCCCGAAGTGTGTTGCGTCACCCGACTTGAATTTTGAATTTAAAGTGGGGCCCACTTCACTTACATCACTAGTCACTTTTTGTGATGGAAGTCCTATCAACTTTTTGTGATGTGAGTTAAATCACCTTTTTGGTGATGGAAGTGGTTGAGAGCATTAAATGGATTTTGCTCTCAACACACTTGCCTTTTTGTTTTTTTGAATAAAACATATACACATTTGTTATTTTACTTGGTAATTGTTTTAGAAACAAAAACACAAGACATAGAAACAAAACTCTCTCTTTTTCTCTCATCTTGGCCGAGAGCCTTAATACACCAAGGGGAAATTTTATTGCAAAATTTTCCAAGAGCTAGCACTTAAAGAATCATACAAAGGTGATAGGGAAACATTTCCCATTGAGTTTGGAATCAAACATCAAGCTTGGAGCTCAACATACAAATCAAAAGAGGAGCTTGGAACATTTTCATAGGAATAAAATTTTTGTTCTCAACACATCCACTCAACCGATCAAAGTGAGTATAATTTCCGCTATATTTCTTTGAGTATTCACACATCTTTTATGCTTAAATGATATTGGGATTGATCTTAGAGACCCAATAATGATATCATGAGCCTATTTAAGCATGAAATGGATTATGGTTCATAATCTTGAATTTGGGTATTTTTGCTTGGAGCATGATTTTATCAAATTGATTGTTTGAGTATGCTGACCGGCGTAAACACACACGTATAACGCAAGCGCACGTATCGTTCAAGTAGTATAAAAATATCGATCCCACGAGGACTTAATTCATACTGTTGTTATTAATTGTTGAATCTATTTATTTACAAATATCTAATTAAATGGAGAAGGGAATTGATTTCTTGATTGATTTGGTTGATTGTAGATTTGCTAAATAAATAAATAAAAAGATAAAAGAAAATACTAAGGAAAATAACAAAAGTCACAAAGATCTAGGGTTGTGATTTCTTTTAATATCATTTTAAAGATGAAGTGATTATTTTATGTTTGTGTAATAAATCAGTTTACTAACCTGGAACACTAAATTATGTAAAAGCCTCTTCCGATAGTCAGATACAAATACCCAGTTTAACCCAATTGAATCATATGTCTATGTCAACCAAATTACCTGGATTCATTAAGATTAAGTTCCAATTATGGCTACCCCGCCCGACATGTATATTCATATCCTGTAAGGAAATCTATTAAAGGGTTATCTATCCTCAAGGAAGATCGTGGGCTATTAAGTCTAAGGCTGAAACCTAAAATCCCTATGTCTAGTTCATTTTAGATTTACCATATCAATCTTATTGGTGATCAGACAACAAGAAGCATTAAGCTTAAGACTTAATAAGTAAACCTTTAAAATACCCAAACTATAAAATAATCCCTTATAAACCAGTGATATTAAAATTCATCACAACCCGAGATTACTTAACACATAACTAGGGATAGTAAAAACATAAAAGTAAAAGACATAAAGTAAAAGCTGAAAAGTAAATTACAATAAAATAAAATGCTAAGGTAAAAGGAATTACTTTTACTACTACTAATTTAGATATCTCCCATAAAATAATATATAAACTTGTGATAATATTACCAACCGACCAATCTGGCGGTATCCTGATTAAGTCAAATTAAGTCCAACCAGCCATTAAGGCGGAACCAAAAATAAATTTACCAACCGACCAATCTGGCGGTATCCTTTATTAGTCAGGTTTAAACCAGATTAAAATTAAATTACCAACCGGCCAATATGTCGGTATCCTTTTTAAGTAAGTATTTTAAATAGTGAATATATTATTTTTAAGGGAGATTAATCTAAATAGTAACAGTAAAAGAATTACATTTCACCCTAGCTGGGGAAGTTACCTATTCATAGTGAATAGTAAAAACTGTAAAAAGTAAAAAGTAACAATTAAATTACTATTATTACAAAACGTAATTAAAATTATTTACAAAACAAAAAAAATTAAAAACTAAAAAAACTAAAAAAATCTAGAGAGAGAAACTCTCTCTTTAGGTTGAATTCAAGAGAGAGAGAGGTGTGTCGAATTCTGAAATCTGAATCTGAATTTATAGGCAAAATTTGGTTTCCAGCGTCGCGACGCTGAAGGCTCCAGCGTCGCGACGCTGGAACAGTAAGACGTGGCCCATTCTCTGCTTGACACGTGGCGAGGCGGCTAAGAGATCAGATCCTTATCCGATGACGTGGCACTGTTCATGACGTCATTGCTTACGACACGCTGAGGGTGATTGTCGACAGCGTTAGATCGCGACACGTGGCACCGACGCACATTAGCAAGTTCGTTTTGATGTCGACACGTGGCACAGCGCAAGATAGCATAGATGATGATTGTCGGCATCGTAGGATGATGACACGTGGCAGACGCAAGTTAGCAAATCTTCTGTGATGGTGACACGTGGCACGGCGCACGTTAGCAAAGTCAACTTTTCAGATTCTGACCCGTTGACCCGGCGCATGATAGCAGCACTCGACGCAGGTTAGGCGTCGCGACACCAAAGCTTGGCGCGTCGCGACGCGTGAAATGACCAAAATGCCATTTTTTGCCAATTTTCACAGTTTTGCTCCAAATCACCTCCAGAATGTCCTGAAACTTTATTTATCTACAAAATAACACAAAACACATCAAAATATTCACAAGACTCAAGAAACTATACAAAATATTAGGATAAATGAGTGGGAAATAGTGATATAAATACCATTCATCACACCCCCAAACCTAACATTTTGCTAGTCCTCGAGCAAAACAGAAAATAACATAAAGAAATAAAATTAACTAAGCCACTTTCGTAGGGATCACGGTTGCATTTAGCATATGCAACAAGCCTTTAAACCCCTAGGTGTCCCTAGTGGACGAGTTGTAGTCTCGTGAGGGTTTACAGCAATGATACCCACAAACATTTTACAAAAGTAAAAAGGTAGTAAAACTAATGCACACAAAAGCAAAAAGACAAGAGAAAATAGAATAAAGAATTTAGTGACTAATCAGGTGAAACTTCTACTCCAAGTTACTAGTTGTTTTGTTTAATTTTAAATTACCGAATAAGTAAATCTCCGATTATTTTTACCATTCTCCATATACACAGCCAACAAAATATTAATCAACTCAATTTTGTCCACAACTGTCATAAGTGCAGTTGATAAGAGAGTAATATTTTTGTCCTAAAGTTCTACCAGATTTCACATCTTTCTGTAGCAATGGAATAATTTTTCTCATTTTTCTGATTTTTTCTTTGATTTTGAATTTTGACTTTTTTATTTATATACAATATCTTCCATCTATGTAACGAGTGTTGGGTCGGTGGCTCCCAAACCAGTTGGTTTTAGGGCACCAGGTGTTAAGACACCCCTACGAACTTAATTACTCAGACTTCAGATATATATATTTTTTGTAGCATCTTCGATCCATGTAACGAGCTTTGGGCCAGTGACTCCCAAACCAGTTGGTTTTAGGGCACTAGGTGTTAAAATACCTTTACAGACTTAATAACTCGGATCTCAGACGTTTTTTTTTTTTTTTACTCCACTGCTTTTTGAGATGCTTCCTCCAATTAAACTAGAGCACTGAATACTAAAACTTTTCAATTTTAGCTCATGTCCGTATGTTTCCATGTATGTTGATAATACCTGCCAACTGAGCATATGAAGATTCATTTTAGTCAGTATTAAGGAGAATTTACAAATTAAATAATTTAAAATGAAATAAACAAAAATTAACTTGTTTCGAAATAGGTTTGAGATACGTCTCAAGAGTGGAAATTCCTTACTCGGCTATCTCTTACCAATTTCACATTTTTAGTCAAAATAAAAACACAAAAAATGCAAAATATTTTTGTAATTTTTGAAAATTTTTCAATTTTTTTGTATTTTTCGAAAAATTTTGGACTAAAAATAAAAACAAACTAAAAACAAGGTACTAATCAACTAAAGAACTCCCATTTCTTTGATTTTAACGGAATTTTGTTGCATAAATGAAAAATTTTAACGAAAAGTTTTAACACAAAAGTTTTGCACCCCCAAACCTAAATTAAGCATTGTCCCCAATGCGTTCAAAACATAAACAAAAGGTAGGAACAATGGTACCGAGTTTATGCGTCAGTCTCCTCCTCATCGCTGTCGTCAGATGGTGGGTCAGGGAACTCTGGAACAGTAATGTGCAAATCATTTGCCATTTGTTGTAGTGCATGGCTGATTGCTTTGTTATATTGAAGCATATAATCCACACGAGATCCCAAACGACGAACTTCATGAGTAATAGTGCGAGGCCTTGATGATCTTGGTGGTGGCTGAGGTGGTTGTTGTTGCTGCTGTGCGGAAGAAGATGCTCCAGCTTGAGCTTGTCTCTCTCTTCTGAGTTGCTGGATTATGCGGGCTGTTAAAGCTGTCATGGGTTGCATTGTTTCTTCTCTGGGATCAACAGGCACCATGGCCAATGTACAAAGTGATGTGATCAGGTAGCAGTATAACAGACCTGTCTGTGTTGATCTCGCAGCCCAGGCTATATTTGTTGAGATTAACTGTCCAACATCAATAGTAAGGCCTTCCAGAATGCAATATAACAAGATCATGCGTTCTTTTGTGACATAAGTAATGTGTGATCCTGGTAACAACGATCAGGTCACAAAATGGAACCACACCTTTGCTTCAGGTTTGAGTAATCTCGAACTTATCTTCTGGTGTTCCCCATTGCTACTCAAAACCCAAGCCGCATTAGGAACACACAATGTTTCTGTTAAATGTGTAATATCAATCTCCTCCTTAACTGCAGAGTACTCATCAGCTTCCATATCAGGTAATCCATAGAATCTGTTAATTGTAGTAGGATCAAATGCTATCTGTTGATCTCTAACCATTGCTACATATGCACGATGCTCATAAGCATTAGCGTAAAACTCCCGTACAATAGCTGCATAAGCGGGGTGAGGCTGCAAACAAAACTTTTGCCAGTGTCTGGTTGCAATGATCCTGTCAATTCCGGGAATAGTCCGGGGCGGATTTCAAAACCCCTCTCCATAATATGAACTTTTCTAGTCATTCCCTCTTCGAATCTCCTCTCTGCAGCTGCCAAAACAAATTTTGTAGTGTCAAAACTGGGTTCAGCAGATGTTGAAGCTCTGGATCTCTTCGGTGGCATTTTTCTTTCGAAATTTTGGCAGAACCTCCTCTGTTTTTCCACAAATCCTCAACAACACAAAATACTTAATCACCAAACACTCCAAATATCAATATGTCTCCACACTTCGCCCCCAATTACTACGAATCAATTTGTCAAATATCAACACTTCGCAATTTCAATTCTCGCAATACCAAGTCACAATCAACCAAATCACCGAATTCAATTCCAATTACCAAATCAAAATTTTTTTTATCAAATTATTACCGTAATTTCAGTTTTGATTTTGGCAGTGGTGGTACTCTCGGCAGTGAAGATTCGGTGGCTGTGACGGTGGTTCACGGCTTATCTTGGTTCTCGGTGGTGAGTGTCTCGGCTGTGAATCGGTGAAGGAAGGGCTCAGTTACGATGATGAAGGTCTCGGCAAGGATGAAGATGGTTTCGATCTCGACGGTGGTGGTGCGTGCGGTTCAGGCGAGACAGTTGCAGTCTTGGTTGATATGGCTTGGTGGATCTCGGCTTCTGCTTGGTGGATCTCTTGACTGGTTGGCAAGTGATGATAATTTGACTTTGTCAGTTTTGCGGTTTTGGGTTGGAGATCCGGCAATGGTGTGACTTGGTTTCTTGGCCGTGGATGTGATTGGTTTGTTGGAGGTCAAGGCTATAGTTCACGGCCGTGGTTCAGTCCAGGTGAGGTGGTGGTTCTCTGTTTGGCGGTGGATGGGCTCGGTTTTTTTTGATTGAAAGTCGGCGATGGTGAATGTTAGCTCGGAGGTGGCTCGGTTGATATGGGTTGTTGGTGCTCGGCTCACGGTTTCTTGGTTCCTGTGGTGTGAGGTTCGGTCGACTTTTGAAGTTCGATTGGTTCACGACAATTTGGTCTCATTGGTTTCGGTTGCACGGCTGTGGATGGCTATTTAGTTTGTGGTAAGTTCGGTCGGCAGTGAGTTTTGATGAAGATCGGTTTTGGATCTCGGCTTGTGTTGATTTTTGCTTGGGTTTCTGGTCGGCCGGCTTGGTGATGGTGGGTTTCGGTCACGGTGTCTTGATGTTTGAAGAAGATGAAGGACTGAAATAGAGATCTGCGGTGCCTCTGCTTATGTTTCTGATTTCGAGTCAGCGTTGCGACACTCGGTTCTTTAGGGTTAGGGTTTTGATGCAGGATTTTTTTTTTTTTTGGCAAAACCATGTCTTGCGACGGATAAATCCATATGGACACGTCCCAAGAGCTGACTCCTTACTTGGCCGTCTCTTCAGGATTGACTTTGTATCTTCGTGATTTTGTCAAATTTTTATTTTGAAAATCCCGCTTGCACTGGCTTGCTTTGTCCTGAAAAACTCCGTTTTTATTTTTCCTGCAAAACTAACACACAAAATTAAAAAGTTCACACAAAATATGAAAACAAATTACAAAAAATTGCATGGGTTGCCTCCCTGCTAGCGCTAAATTTTTCGTCTTCAGCCAGACGTGAATGAAATCCATCTTTTAAGGAGGTTTCAATGTCATTTTGGATGTCCGATTAAAGACAATCCCGTGAGCATTGCTTTTGAAGGGTCTCTTCCAACGGTAAAGTGGCAAAAAGAGTTTTGTCTTATTCAATGCTTGTGCCACCTTTTTGATCTTTGTTGCTCCAGTGGTTCCTGAAAAGAAAGAAAGAAAATTAGGAGGCCTCGTATGGTGCTTGACTTGGAATGGAAGTTTCATTCTGTCAAGCTTCTGGGCGATATCTTTGATTTGTACTCCCCAAAACAGCGATGTTTCTCCTGAATGCTCTGGATCTTCAATTTGGTCTGACAGTTGCTTTTCCATTTGCTCTTCTTCTTGCTCCATTTTTTCTTCACAGATGTATTTGAAAATTTCCATATTCAGCTTCATCTGTCATCTGTGAAATACATGTTTCAAAATTTTCAACCTGAGGATGAAAAGAAATGTCAGATTTTAGGTATTCATCCTCTGATCTGGGTGAAATGATTGGCTCAGGTAGATCTTCTTCAAACATTTGTGCAATGGAATCTCCAAGATCTTCGTTTTGAGGATACATAATTACATCCTCAATTTTTGATGCAGTTGGTACAAATAGATCGGCTTCCTCCTCGTCAGAATCAGAATAATAAAAATCAAATCGAGACTTTACTGGTCGGGCTCCTGAACTGATACCTCTGGTTGTTGATACTGCTCAGCCTCCTCCTCTGTTGAAGTGTCATTGTGAAATGATTGGTATTCGAAGGCTTCAACAGTGTCATCTGAAACTGGTTCTTGAGGTATATAGTTCTGGTTTTCTGTGAATTGTCTCATTTGATCTGTCATTCTCTATATGGATTCTGCGTTACTCTGAATTTGTGCATCAAATCGAGCTCCCTGTTCTTTGAACATATGAATCATCTGTTCTTTCTCTGATGGTTCTGGTTGTTGGTAAAGATCAAAGGTAGATGGTGGATAAGATGGAAAATGTGGCTCTGTGAAATGTGATGGCTCTTCATAGCATGATTGTCTCCAGAAATTCTCCCACTCTGATCGATATATACATTGATCGCTCGGGTGGTTACTATCACAAATCACACATCTCCCCATTTCGTTATGTTGAGCAAATGTAGTATTGTTTGGTTCTGGCATCCAGTGATAGTCATTGGGCTCGACAACAGACCTCAGAAAACCAGACTGTTGCTCCCAGATTTGGGGTGTATATTCTAGTAAAGCTCTTGATCTTTCAATCTCCCAATAATGTTCCATTTTTAATCACTTGAAAACAAAGAAAAGAAATAAAATTACAGATAAAAATAAAGAAAATTAGATACAAGTAAATTTGATAGCTTCAAAATTAATAACTCAAGAAATATAAGTCCCCGGCAACGGCGCCAAAAACTTGATCGGCGTAAACACACACGTATAACGCAAGCGCACGTATCGTTCAAGTAGTATAAAAATATCGATCCCACGAGGACTTAATTCCTACTGTTGTTATTAATTGTTGAATCTATTTATTTACAAATATCTAATTAAATGGAGAAGGGAATTGATTTCTTGATTAATTTGGTTGATTGTAGATTTGCTAAATAAATAAATAAAAAGATAAAAGAAAATACTAAGGAAAATAACAAAAGTCACAAAGATCTAGGGTTGTGATTTCTTTTAATATCATTTTAAAGATGAAGTGATTATTTTATGTTTGTGTAATAAATCAGTTTACTAACCTGGAACACTAAATTATGTAAAAGCCTCTTCCGATGGTCAGACACAAATACCCAGTTTAACCCAATTGAACCATATGTCTATGTCAACCAAATTACCTGGATTCATTAAGATTAAGTTCCAATTATGGCTACCCCCGCCCGACAGGTATATTCCTATCCTGTAAGGAAATCTATTAAAGGGTTATCTATCCTCAAGGAAGATCGTGGGCTATTAAGTCTAAGGCTGAAACCTAAAATCCCTATGTCTAGTTCATTTTAGATTTACCACATCAATCTTATTGGTGATCAGACAACAAGAAGCATTAAGCTTAAGACTTAATAAGTAAACCTTTAAAATACCCAAACTATAAAATAATCCCTTATAAACCAGTGATATTAAAATTCATCACAACCCGAGATTACTTAACACATAACTAGGGATAGTAAAAACATAAAAGTAAAAGACATAAAGTAAAAGCTGAAAAGTAAATTACAATAAAATAAAATGCTAAGGTAAAAGGAATTACTTTTACTACTACTAATTTAGATATCTCCCATAAAATAATATATAAACTTGTGATAATATTACCAACCGACCAATCTGGCGGTATCCTGATTAAGTCAAATTAAGTCCAACCAGCCATTAAGGCGGAACCAAAAATAAATTTACCAACCGACCAATCTGACGGTATCCTTTATTAGTCAGGTTTAAACCAGATTAAAATTAAATTACCAACCGGCCAATATAGCGGTATCCTTTTAAGTCAGTATTTTAAATAGTGAATATATTATTTTTAAGGGAGATTAATCTAAATAGTAACAGTAACAGAATTACCATTCACCCTAGCTGGGGAAGTTACCTATTCATAGTGAATAGTAAAAATTGTAAAATGTAAAAAGTAACAATTAAATTACTATTATTACAAAACGTAATTAAAATTATTTACAAAACAAAAAAAATTAAAAACTAAAAAAACTAAAAAAATCTAGAGAGAGAAACTCTCTCTTTAGGTTGAATTCAAGAGAGAGAGAGGTGTGTCGAATTCTGAAATCTGAATATGAATTTATAGGCAAAATTTGGTTTCCAGCGTCGCGACGCTGAAGGCTACAGCGTCGTGACGCTGGAACAGTGAGACGTGGCCCATTCTCTGCTTGACACGTGGCGAGGCGGCTAAGAGATCAGATCCTTATCCGATGACGTGGCACTGTTCATGACGTCATTGCTTACGACACGCTGAGGGCGATTGTCGGCAGCGTTAGATCGCGACACGTGGCACCGGTGCACATTAGCAAGTCCGTTGTGATGTCGACACGTGGCACGGCGCAAGATAGCATAGATGATGATTGTCGGCATCGTAGGATGATGACACGTGGCAGACACAAGTTAGCAAATCTTCTGTGATGGTGACACGTGGCACGGCGCACGTTAGCAAAGTCAACTTTTCAGATTCTGACCCGTTGACCCGGCACATGATAGCAGCACTCGGCGCACGTTAGGCGTCGCGACACCAAAACTTGCCGCGTCGCGACGCGTGAAATGACCAAAATGCCCTTTTTTGCCAATTTTCACAGTTTTGCTCCAAATCACCTCCAGAATGTCCTGAAACTTTATTTATCTACAAAATAACACAAAACACATCAAAATATTCACAAGACTCAAGAAACTATACAAAATATTAGGATAAATGAGTGGGAAATAGTGATATAAATACCACTCATCATATGCTTAGATTATGATAACTAAGAGTTATGCATGATTAATTTTATGAAAAAAAAAATTGATTAGATAATTTTTCCCAAATTGCTTGGCTTGGCCGAATATGGAGGAACCCTTGTAGCTCATGGTGATTTTGATTTTAGGCCACTAGATGTGTTTAAAATGCTTGGATATATTGATTTGTGATTTAATTGGATTGAAATCAAAATTAATGAAAAAATATCCATATTGCCGTGAGCATCAAGAGCATGTAATGAGGTTGATTTTGCTTCAATAATGTTGGACATATATTGAATATAATAAAGCATGATTAATTATATAAATTGGTATGTTGGAAATGTTAATTTGAATAATTAATTATGGCTATACACTTTAATTAAATAAATTATGATATTTGGAATATTAGAATTTAATTAATTAGGCTTAATTTGGAATTGGGCTAAAATTGTTGTATTTGGGCCTAATGGGCTTGGTTGGGCCAAGTTGGTTTAGGACAATTGGATTGGATCCAAATTGGGCCTAAAACCATACCATTAAGTCCAAATATAAATAATGGGCATTTAAATAATTAATTGGGCCTAATGGGCCAAAATTAATTTTATAGCAAAGGGTGATTCCTTATTGGGTTTTGGTTGCCAAAGTCCATGCCTTAAGAAATTAATTGAAAGCCCATTGGACTTTAATTAATTGACATTGGATGTTAATTGGGCTTTGAGACCCATTATTATTAGATTTAGAATCTAAATCGTAAAGGCACATTAAAAGTGTAATTATTTAATTTGTAATTAAATAATGAATTAGTATTGAATACAAATTAAATTGGATTTAAAATTGTAGTTCAATATAATTAGAGAATACGCACTTTGAGTACTTATTCTCAAACGAGTTGGACTCGCGCAAATCAAATCGTTGTTTGAACATTGGATGATCACTTAATTCAAAGATTAATTAATTGGATTAGATTGATTGAATAACATGCTTTGTGTGAATACATAGATGTATTGTATGAATAATGTATATCAGATGTATATTAGATGGGTGGGGGCAATTTTGGAAATTATTGTAATAAATTAGAATTTATTAAATTGTAATTCTCCTCTCACCAATTCCCCTCAATGTTAATGAGGTTTCTTTATTGTATTATGTAATTGGGTAAAAGTTAGAATAGTGCTAGCCGGGGAGAGGAAATTGATTGATTTGTTCTAGGAACAATTTGTGAGATATTCATCTGCATATCATTATTATTTTATTTATCGCGCCTTATTATGCTTTTAGAATGCATGCTTAAGGGTGTATGATGAGACCTAATCAAAGATAATTAATTGGTTGCCAATTACGCGAAAAACCCTTAATCAAATATTAAGCGTTTTCCTTCCATTGAATGGTTCTTTCTCAAGATCCAAGATTGGCATTGGTTTGTTGGCCAAAGTCAAGATCAATGTCCATCGCGGATGTGTTTGAACCATGAAAGCTTTGTTCCATATCGCATGTCTTGGGCAAGTTGTGATTTGTTGGCCAAAGTCAAGGTCACTTCTTGTTCATCGACATGGATTAAGAAGTTTTCCAGGGTCAATGGGTCCCGCTTAACTGGAATCATTAAGCTTGTTGAGCCAAAGCCAAGGCTTAGTTGATTCAGAGGAAAAAGTTAGGAAAATATATGGATATATTGGCATATATATTGTATATATGTTTCGGACTTGGAGGTCCACCTACCGGATCTAGGAATTGGATGAGATCCAATTGATCTTAGAGATTTACCTAGTTAAATATCATACAGCTTGTTGGCCAAAGTCAAGGTTGTGTGTTATTTAACGGGATCCTAGCCCACTAGGAAACTAGGTTTCCCGAGTACTCAACAGAGGGTTAGAGGCTCGCTAAAAAATAGTGGGAGGCCAGTATTGAATTTTCGATTTCGTTCAAATACTTGCCAATATGCGCTTTCAAATTATTTCGTCATTTTAAATATTTATTAGTTGGACTAATATTCTATTATTTTTCTTGTAACAGTTGGACTGTACCCAAAAATCGTTAATTGAATAGTCAAACTATTGCAATTAAGATGACTGGAAAGATCGGGGTTAGAGACATTATCATGGGCGAAAATGAATTTAATGGTGCGAACTTTCCTGACTGGGATATGAACCTTATGATTGTCCTGGGGGCTGAGAGGATGCTCTATACGATAGAGAGACCTCTCGGGCCTAAGCCCGGAAATGAGCAGCCGCTTGAGCTTGAGCTTTGGAAGACTCGTAGCGATGACAACTCAACTGCTCAATCCGCCATGCTCGCTGCGATGACCCCTCAATTTCATCGCCAAAACAATGGATTGGATCCCTATACTATGGTGGCAAAATTGAAGGACCTTCATCGATCTAACCTTAGATCGCAAAGGTATGAATTGCAGAAGAAGCTCTTTCACTCTCGAATATCAGAGGGTACATCTGTCGAGCACCATGTGTCACAGATGATTATTGACATTGAACAGTTGGGTCAGCTAGGCATAACCTTTGAGGCTGAGACTTCTATAGATTTGATCTTGCAGTCTCTTCCTGACAGTTGGAGCGGGTTCATCATGAACTACAATATGATGAACCAAGACCATACTCTTGGAGAGTTGATGGCAATGCTGCGTGAAGCAGAAAAAGAGCTTTTGAAGGGCAAAAAGCGCGAGGCGCACTTCACTTCAACATCTCAGTCTCCCAAGGCTTGGCCGAAGGCTACTGGAGGTTTAAAGAAGAAGAAGAAGAATGGCAAGGCCAAATCTTCAAAGTCTTCTGGGAAAGCAAAGGACAAATCCCAAGATGTATGCCTGTAATGTGGCAAACTAGGTCACTGGAAGCGTGACTGCCGTGAGTACAAGTCACACATGAAGGAATCAAAGTAGGCAAGACACTGGCTTCATGTATGTTTGTTATAGAAATAAACATGTCTACTTCTAGTTTTAAAAATTAGATTTGTGATTCTGGTTGTGGTACTCATATATGTACTAATGTGTATGATCTGCAGATTAGCAGGAGACTGGCCTCAGGGGAGATTGATCTACGAGTTGGAAACGGGACCAGGGTCGCTGTTTTGGCTGTAGGGATTTATATTTTGGAACTGCCATCAGATCATGTACTAAACTTATCAAACCGTTATTATGTACCTAGTTTGACTAGGAAATATATATCTGTATCTTTATTAGCCCAATGTGGGTATACTTTTGTTTTTAGAAACACTGGGTGTTTTATGTATAAAAATAATATGGAGATATGCAGTGCTGATGAGAAATATGGTCTTTATATTTTGAATATAAATCAATCTCAAACATATAATGTAACAAACAAAAGACTTAAACTAAGTAACAAAGATGAAACTTATATGTGGCATTGTCGTCTTGGACACATTAACAAGACTCGCATATCCACACTTTCGAAGAGTGGGTACTTGGAGGGATTTGATCCAAATTCATATGACGTCTGCGAATCTTATTTATTAGGCAAAATGCCTAAAACACCTTTTAGCGGTAAAAGTGCACGTGCCACCGAACTATTAGCCCTCGTTCATATTGACGTATGTGGGCCCATGTCTAGCCAGGCTAGATGTGGATATGAATACTTCGTAACCTTTAAGGATGATGCATCGGGTTATGGTTATGTGTATCTTATGAGACACAAGTCGGAAACTTTTTAGAAATTCAAAGAGTTTCGACACGAAGTAGAAAAACAGACCGGCAAAAGTATTAAAACGTTACGGTCGGACCGTGGTGGAGAATACTTGAGCAATGATTTTCTCGATTACTTGAAAGAGTATGGTATTCTTTCACAATGGACTCCTTCCGGAACACCGTAATTAAACGGTGTGTCCGAACGGAGAAACCAAAATTTGTTGGACATGGTAAGGTCAATGATGAGTCGCACTGAGCTACATATTTCCTTATGGGGATATGCATTGAACAATGCAATACTTATTTTGAATAAGGTTCCGTCAAAGTCTGTTCAACAGACTCCGTATGAAATATGGACAGGAAAGAAACCGGGTTTCTCATTCCTGAAGATTTGGGGTTGCTGGGCATACGTTAAACGTTTGAATGGTACCAAACTTGAACCCAAATCGGATAAGTGTCTATTTGTAGGTTATCATAGGGAAACCAAATGATATTACTTCTATAACCCACAAGAGAACAAAGTATTTGTTGCTCTACATGCGGTTTTCCTTGAGAAGGAATTCCTAAATGCAGTGGTAAGTGGGAGGAAAGTAGAACTCGATGAAAATCGAGTGATACTGTTTATTGGCACTGATTCCTTAACGGAACATGAACAGTTCATAGGGATGAGACTGTACCACAATCTTCGAATACACAAGAACCGCGTAGGTCGGAGAGAGTCAGAAAATAACCTGAGAGGTATGGGTTTCTGATCTCACCTCATGTGGATATTAATCTTATTGAGGAAGACGAACCGGCTACGTATGAGGAAGCGATACAAGGTATCGACTCCAATTTATGGCAAGATGCCATGAAATCTGAAATGGATTCCATGTACACCAACCAAGTTTGGACATCAGTTGATGCACCAGAAGGCGTAAAGCCTATTGGTTGCAAATGGGTCTTCAAGAAGAAGACCGACATGGATGGCAACATACAAACGTACAAAGCTAGGCTTGTAGCGAAAGGGTATCATCAACGACATGATGTCGATTACGATGAAACTTTTTCACATGTTGCCATGATTAAATCCATTCGGATAATGCCCGCTAGTGCTGCATATTTCGATTACGAGATATGGCAGATAGACGTCAAAATCGCTTTCCTTAACGGAAACCTTTTGGAGGATGTTTATATGCAACATCCTGACGGTTTTGTCGTACCAAAACATGCAAACAAAGTTTGCAAGTTAAATCGATCCATTTATGGATTGAAGCAAGCATCGTGTTCTTGGAACCAACGTTTTAATGAGATCATAAAAGAATATAATTTCGTTCAAAACGAGGATGATCCTTGTGTATATAAGAAGGTTAGTGGGAGCGCACTGTCATTCATTGTCCTTTACGTTGATGATGTATTGCTTATTGGCAATGACATTCCCATGCTACAATCGGTGAAAGCTTGGCTTTCATTAAAATTCTCCATGAAAGATCTGGGAGAAACAGCATTTATTCTGGGAATAAAGATCTACCGGGATAGATCTAGAAAGCTGCTTGGACTCTCCCAGAGCACGTACATTGACAAAGTGTTGAAGAGATTCAACATGGAACAGTCAAAGATGGGACTGTTTCCAGTGTCACATGGTGTCACTCTATCTAAGGACATGTGTCCTAAAACTCAAGATGAGAGAGACAACATGAGTCAGATCATGTTCCCTTCGGCAATCGGATCGATCTTGTATGCCATGATATGTACGCGACTTGATGTCTCATATGCTTTGAGCATGTATAGTCGCTATCAGGCCGATCCAGGTGATGATCACTGGGTTGCGATTAAGAACATCCTTAAGTATCTTATACGAACTAGGGATGCGTTCTTAATCTATGGAGATGGAGAACTTGAGGTAACTGGGTTTACCGATGCAAGTTTCCAAACCGATAAAGACGACTGTAAGTCGCAATCTGGGTACATATTTTGTTTGAACAACGAAGCAGTGAGCTAGAAATCTTCCAAGCAAGAGACTGTTGCCGATTCAACAACAGAAGCAGAATATATTTCTGCAGCTAAAGCAGCAAAAAAGGCAGTCTGGATCCGTAAATTCCTAATCGGATTAGGAGTAGTTCTGTTAGCAGCTGAGCCCGTTCCATTGTATTATGACAATAATGGGGCTATAACGCAGGCTAAGGAACTGCGGTTTCATCAACGATCCAAGTATGTTCTTCGACATTTCCATCAGATTCGTGAGATCATACATCGTGGTGATATGAAGATCTAGAAGGTCGCATCAGATGACAACTTGTATATCCGCTGACGAAAGCTATTCCTCAGCAAAAGTTTGAGCGACATGTACATAGTTCAGGTGTTAGATACTTGAGTGACTGACTATAGGCCAAGTGGGAGATTGTTGGACAATTATGACCCATTGCGTCACTATTTGTAAAAGACATTGTGGTTTTTGTACAAATTAACTATGTGACAATGGAAATTACTATTTTATCATTTTGTAATTAGATTAATTGAATATATATAAATGATAAAAGTCTTTATGATTAGTTCCGGATTATAAGATATGAGTCAGTATCAATCCACAAAGGTTTAATCATTAAATATCCCTAGTCGTAGTATTATCGAGACTGGACATCGATAATGCAGAATAGACTAGTATTGCACTTGTGCGTGTTATGGAAGCGTAACATCATAGTTCTCATATATTTAAGTATTGGATGCTTATGCAAGTGTGATAGGAGGTTGTGTTTGCCGATGGTACGGAAACAGCTTCGCTCTGGATAGACCCCTCGGAATCCCATTGGTAGTATGACTATGTGTCTATGGGAATCCGATTCAGGGTAGGTGTATTTGGTCTTAGCCTGAGACTTGCATCGCTAATACTTGCGACAATCAATACGCTTTGGTTTTGGTCATCCGGGACTTTAACAGGTTCTGTGTAAGCCTCTTCTGGGTTTATTGAGAATCGTAGTGTATTGGGTGTGATGTCAAGACAGAAGTATCACTTCAGTCATATGGAGATGATGATCACGTAGGGATACATAACTGTTTCTATTATGTTGCAACTATCGGGATAATATGACAAGATCATGATTATCCGATTATAGAGACTAGTTGCTTGTGATCCGATATATGCTTCGTACAGGGCAGACACTACTCCAGCCCCAGGCCTTGCATGTGACATTAGATAGTGGATCGCAATACGTAATACTACGTATACTATGTCTGTTATAGATTATATATTCCTTAAAGAATATTTCTGGAGAATTGGGTAGACACGACGCTTTGCTAGAAGCCAACCATGTTTTGTAAATCGGTAAGAACGTGGTACCGGGTACGCACGTGTTTGGATAGTCCGACGACCGGATTTATTACCAACATATCCTGGGATCTCATGGGTCACTTCCCGAAGATTCAGTGATGACGTATGACTCGAACAGAATTAATCTGGGATTAATTACGGTGAGAATTTATCTGAGATAAAATTCGATAAGAAGAGAGAGAACGATTAATTTGGAATTAATCGATTAAATAATATATTTGATATATTAAATGAAATTAGATTTCATAACGGAATTAGAATTGGATTCTAATTCGGGCGAACGAATTAATTTAGAATTAATTCGCGAGCGACATTCGTAATAATTTTACAAGGCATTATTATTTAATTAAATTGGATTTAATTACGTCGTGACGGAAAATTCGTTAATTTGGAATTAATGAACCCGAGCCCGAAGTGTGTTGCGACACCTGACTTGAATTTTGAATTTAAAGTGGGGCCCACTTCACTTACATCACTAGTCACTTTTTGTGATGGAAGTCCTATCAACTTTTTGTGATGTGAGTTAAATCACCTTTTTTGTGATGGAAGTGGTTGAGAGCATTAAATGGATTTTTCTCTCAACACACTTGCCTTTTTGTTTTTTGAATAAAACATATACACATTTGTTATTTTACTTGGTAATTGTTTTAGAAACAAAAACACAAGACATAGAAACAAAACTCTCTATTTTTCTCTCATCTTGGCCGAGAGCCTTAATACACCAAGGGGAAATTTTGTTGCAAAATTTTCCAAGAGCTAGCACTTAAAGAATCATACAAATGTGATAGGGAAACCTTTCCCATTGAGTTTGGAATCAAACATCAAGTTTGGAGCTCAACATACAAATCAAAAGAGGAGCTTGGAGCAACTTCATCGGAACAAAATTATTGTTCTCAACACATCCACTCAACTGATCAAAGTGAGTATAATTTCCGCTATATTTCTTTGAGTATTCACACATCATTTATGCTTAAATGATCTTGGGATTGATCTTAGAGACCCAACATCAACATCATACCTTTGACCATATGGGTAGACACTTTCCGTACCTTAGGTCAATAGATGGGGATACAGTGAGGCGAGGGACCGTATCATATGTAAATCGCATACAAAATGGGTATATATATCTTTCCTTCTCATTTGGGGGCCTTGACATGTTGCTAGATGTCAACCTTGGTCATTGAAATCGAACGACCATCTGATCGGAGGATAATTTATGTTCGATTAAATTATCACGATTCATTTCATGTCCAACTTGAGGGGAACCCAAAAGGTCACACACAACAAAGTCGAAATCAATGGTTAACGGTGTACAGTACAAATATAACAGCATATATGATTGCTGTAGGAATTGTTCATAAATGGTTCAATGTGTTTAATTATTGAACATATCATTTATGAGGTTCCATAATGGCTTAGGGATTGGTGAATGACGATAGGGGCACTTTGGGAATTGGAATAAAAAAATTACTATTCATGTGAATAGTAACATGAATAGTAAAAAAATATTTTATTTGTTTTGAATTCCAATTTGGCCCAAACTCTTATTAGGGTTTTACAATCTCATTAAACCACTAAATTAAGATCCAATGGCTAAGATTAAATTAGCTTTTATCCCACATCGGATTCTTAATTAATTTTGTTGTCTTTGGAGCACTATATAAACCCAAAGAATTCTTCACAAATTTTTACACCAAAACCTTTCATATCTTGGGTTTATATAAGTGAGAAACTCTAAAGTTTAAGAGTAAGCCACTGATTTTGAGTATCCTTAAGTCTAATTGACTAGAGGAACCTCGAGTTAAAAGTTTTGAGGTATTTGCCTAGGCTAGCACCAAGGGCAAAATACATGTGCACTCAAGGTGTAGTCTTGCTGTTGAGTTTTGGCTTTGGTGTGTGCATCTTTGGAGGCCACACACTTGGGTGGCTCTTTGGAACGTGGAAGAGCTTGCTGAGATCGAGAAAAGCTTGTAGATTGGAGGGAGGACTGGAGGAGTCTTCGGTTCAAGTAAGTCTTTTTCTTTCTTTATTTTATTTAGAGTTCTTATGATAGTTAGCATGTTTAGGTTTATGTTATTTGCATGTTTTATGAGTTTTATGCTTAGAATATATAGTAACATGCATAGGCTTGTAGAATAATAAAAACAAATGGGTATTGGGCAAATGGAATGCGGCATAATAATTTTAATTTTCCGCTGCGCACTCGCGGCCGCTTCTCAACAGTGGTATCAGCGCGCCATGTTTGTTTTGATTAGTTCTCACTCGTTTGAACTCGAAATTGGGTGTTTAAAAGTTCGTTGGAAAGCTAACACCCTGATCTTAAATTTAGGCATAAATTATGCATGATTTGGTTAATATTTGAATTGTGAAATTGCATTTAAGTTCACGTGTCTGCAAAAAACTTGAATAGTAAATTTATTTGAATAAAATAAAATTCAATATCATAATTAAATATTAATCAAAGTTATTTAATGCCTAAAATAATTCCAACATATTAAAACTCATATGCTTGATGATTCTATGTATGATTAGAATTGGCATGATTATTTTAGGGTGCAAGCATCTAGAGACTTTCTAAGAAATAGAGAGTGTATTGCTTATCCCTTAGCTAAGTAATTATTCCGTGATAAACTTAGAGATTTATTACCTTTAAGGCTAATAAATATAAATCATTTGTTTATAATAAAAGACATTATAAAAGATACAAGTGGGTTGGGACCAAGGGGTTAATAAAACTTTCCAAACTAAAGTTAATTTAACCAAAGGTATTACTAGAGTTAGATAATGATTTGGTGTCTTCCTTCACTCACTACCTTTTTATAGCCAAAAGGAAAAGCTGTGAAGACATCTAGATAATCATTTACTCAAAGCTTACCTTAAAGCATATTTAAAGTGTTGGACTAATTTTGAGGATCTATTATTTATTCCTGTCACCAAGACAATAAGCGCCTAAGAGGTAAGAGTATTTAAGAGAGCTCGCTCCACCCTCCCTCTGGGGAATTTTCAATGGAGGAATCCATTTGACAGTTATTCACTTAAACTTGCTAAAATCCTCAATAATAATTTAAGTCTAAAATTTTTGCCTCCCATTGTAAAGTATAGACCCAAATGGCTTAAACCGTATTGGCAGGACTAGGCTTTACCAAACTGACCAATGCCAATTTGTCCCTAAATCGTACTATTGACAATGGTTTGACTTTTCTGAGTCATAAGACGCAGCGACCCTTAGGCGTGGTCTTATAACTTAGTGGCAAAGATTGGGTGTCCACAAGGACTAGCATAAGCTATGACATGTTTGATTGCCCAACCCAATGATCAAGGAATTGTGATTTATATCATAAATTGGTTGGGAACCTATCTAATTATCGTATTTTATAACGACCGGCCCTAGTCGGAGTTATGAAATGATGATAATGGGATCCTTGCCCACAAGAAATCCATCATATTGGGTGTTTGACACCGGTTGTGGGACTCACTTGTGTAACAATGTGCAGGGTCTAAGAAACAGTAGGAGACTCCGTCATGGGGAGGTTGACTTACGCATGGGTAATGGAGCAAAACTGGCTGCATTGTGCGTGGGGACTTATTCATTAGTTTTGCCGAATGGTTTAGTTTTAGTCTTAGAAGATTGTGTTTATGTACATTCTATAGTAAAGAACATCATTTCAATTTATTCTTTATGTAATAAAGGTTTTTCATGCCTAATAAGTTGTAATGAATGTTCTATTTATTTCAATGAAATAAAATATGGAGATGGTATTTTGAATAATGGTATCTATGTCTTACAAACTAACAAAGAATGTTCAACCTCTAATATATACAATGTTAACTTGAATAATCTCAATGAATCACTTCTATGGCACAGTCGCTTAGGTCATATCAATGAAATAAAATTAACTAAGCTACATAAGGATGGGTATTTCGAACCCTTCAAATATAAACCTTATGGAACTTGTAAGTCTTGTTTACTTGGTAAAATGACCAAATTACCCTTCAAAGGTAAATGACAGCGTGCAACGGAGACATTAGAACTCATACACTCTGATGTATACGGACCAATGTCAGTCACCGCTAGAGGTGGATTCTCCTAGTTCATTACCTTTATCGATGATCATTTGTGATATGGGTATGTGTACCTTATGCGGTACAAATCTGAAGTCTTTGAGAAATTCAAAAACTTCAAGGCTGAAGTAGAAAACCAGCTTAATAAAAGTATTAAGTCACTAAGGTCTGACCGAGGTGGTGAATACTTAAGCAACGAATTTCAAGATTACTTGAGAGAAAATGGCATTGTTTCCCAGTGGACTCCTCCGGGAACTCCATAGCATAATGGGGTCTCCGAAAGGAGAAATCAGACATTATTAGATATGGTCCGATCAATGATGTCAAGCACGGATCTACCTCTTTCATTTTGGGGTCTTGCTTTAGAAAATGCAACACTACTACTAAACCAAGTTTCTTCCAAGACTGTTAGTCAAACACCATATGAGTTATGGTCTGGGAAACGTCCTAGTCTTAGTTATCTAAGAGTTTGGGGATGTGACGCATATATCAAGCTCACACAAACTAACAAATTCGATGATAGGGCAGTTAAATGTAAGTTTGTAGGATATGCCTTGAACTCAACAGCATATGTGTTCTACGTCCCAAATGAACAAAGAACATGTGTCTCACGAAATGTTAAATTTCTAGAGAATGAATTCATTCTCAAGAAATATAATGGGAGTAGACTTGACCTCGATGAGGTACGAGAAGAACAAACTAACATAGATGAGGAACATGATCAGGTCATTGATAATGACGATCCTACCAGTTATGACGAAGCAATGCGTGACATTGATTCAATCAAGTGGCTTGAGGCCATGAAATCCAAAATAGACTCTATGTATCAGAATCAAGTTTTGGACTTGGTAGATACACCTGAAGGGATAAAACCCATAGGCTGCAAGTGGATTTACAAGCGTAAAACTGATGCAGAAGGCAACATCCAAACCTATAAGGCTAGGTTGGTGGCGAAAAGTTATAGACAAATCCAATGAATTGACTATGACGGAACCTTCTCGCCTGTTGCAATGATAAAATCCATTCAAATTTTACTGGCACTAGCTGCACACTTTGATTATGAGATTTGGCAGATGGATGTCAAAACAGCTTTCCTTAATGGGAACCTCGTAGAGGAAGTCTATATGACATAACCTGAGGGGTTTGCATCTAAGGATGATCATAATAAAGTATGCAAGCTTAAACGATCCATTTATAGACTCAAGCAAGCCTCCATAAGTTGGAATATACGATTTGATGAGATAATCAAAAAATTTGAGTTCATCAAAATGTAGATGAGCCTTGTGTTTACAGGAAAAGTAGTGGGAATGTTGTTGTATTTCTTGTATTATATGTCGATGACATATTAATCATCGGGAATGATATTCCCATGATGCAAGCCACCAAGCAATGGTTATCTCAGAATTTCTCCATGAAAGATTTGGGAGAAGAAGCCTATATCCTCGGCATTAAGATCTACCGTAATAGATCTAAGAGGTTGTTAGGACTTTCTCAATCTACATACATAGATAAAGTTTTGAAAAGATTCAAAATGGAAGATTCCAAAAAGAGGTAATTTACCTACTTGTCATGGAATCAAATTATCTAAGGAGAAATGTCCATATACTCCTTCAGATAGAGAGCGTATGAGTAGGATCCTTTATGCTTCAATAATAGGATCGATCATGTACGCCATGCTATGTACAAGACCTGATGTTTCTTATGCTCTTAGCATAACGAGCAGATATCAGGCAAATCCTGGTGAACAATACTGGGCAGCTGTCAAAACAACCCTCAAGTATCTGAGAAGAACTAAAGATGTATTTTTGACATACAGAGATTGTTCTGAGATGAAAGTCATTGGTTATTGTGTTGCGAGCTTTCAAACCGATAGGGATGACATCAGATCGTAAACATAATATATGTTTACTTTGAATGGCGGTTCTGTCAGTTGGAAAAGCTCAAAGTAGTGAACTACAGCAGACTCCACCATTGAAGCCGAGTATATTGCAACATCTGAGGCTGTTAAAGAAGCAGTCTGAATAAAAAGTTCATCACGGAGCTGGAAGTGTTTCCCGCGATAAAGAATGGCGTCACGATGTACTGTGACAACACATGTGCCATTCTCAATCAAAGGAACCAAGGTCCCACCAGAAATCCAAGCATGTATTCAGGCGATTTCATCTCATCAGGGAGATTTTTGAGAGAAAAGAAGTTATTTTAGAGCAAATACCCATAGAATATAATCTTGCAGATTTTCTGACTAAAGGGTTGACTCAACAAAAGCATGATAAACACACCTGAGAGTATGGTGTCCAGATTCATACTAGTTGGCTATAGTGCAAATGGGAGATTGTTAGGGATATGCCCTATACCCAACTTGTGGATGGGCTATATGTACATGTATTTGTAATATTTTCATTAATTAATAAAATGGAAATCTTTATTATACATGTCTTACATAACTTATATGAATCATCAACACAGTAATAAATCCATTGGAGTAATAAGACGATGACTTCCACGCCTTATGAGAATCATTACTCTTAAATGTTCATAGTCATAGTTTTGTGAATAATCTGGGCGTTCACAAAGCGGCGAGACTAGCATGATGATATGATCCATCCTTAAGTGGGGTAGTCGATCTCATAGGCTACTAGCAGAGATCTGTCCGCTTGGTGTATCACATGGATGCATGAGTTGCTCATGTCCATCGAACTGACCGCCGAAAGTTTTCATATGGAGCGTTTATCTCATGTGTCTGTGAGAACTTTCATGTATCAATTATATGACTAGTCATTTGACTTGAGGTCTTTACAATCTTATGTGTGGATCAAATAACTTTGACATTCTCCTTCCCCGGTTCAAAAGATCCGGTCATAAGGGTATGCTTGGGTCATTTGTTGAAACACATGAAGTTTGTAAAGATATAACAGAGAATCGCCACTCTCTCGGATAATATTTTCTTATAAGAGTAGTATTCCAGTTCGCGGGTTGATATGTGTGATCAGTGCTTGAGACTGTGGCCACAGCGGAAGAATCATGTGAGATTCATGGGTTATCACAATTCATGACACTATCAACATCATACCTTTGACCATATGGGTAGACATTTTCCGTACCCTAGGTCAATAGGTGGGGATACAGTGAGGCGATGGACCGTATCATATGTAAATCGCATACAAAATGGGTATATATATCTTTCATTCTCATTTGGGGGCCTTGACATGTTGCTAGATGTCAAACTTGGTCATTGAAATCGAACGACCATCTGATCGGAGGATAATTTATGTTCGATTAAATTATCACGATTCATTTCATGTCCAACTTGAGGGGAACCCGAAAGGTCACAGACAACAAAGTCGAAATCAATGGTTAACAGTGTACAGTACAAATATAACAGCATATATGATTGCTGTAGGAATTGTTCATAAATGGTTCAATGTGTTTAATTATTGAACATATCATTTATGAGGTTCCATAATGGCTTAGGGATTGGTGAATGACGATAGGGGCACTTTGGGAATTGGAATAAAAAAATTACCATTCATGTGAATAGTAACATGAATAATAAAAAATATTTTATTTGTTTTGAATTCCAATTTGGCCCAAACTCTTATTAGGGTTTTACAATCTCATTAAACCACTAAATTAAGATCCAATGGCTAAGATTAAATTAGCTTTTATCCCACATCGGATTCTTAATTAATTTTGTTGTCTTTGGAGCACTATATAAACCCAAAGAATTCTTTAGCAATTTTTACACCAAAACCTTTCATATCTTGGGTTTATATAAGTGAGCAACTCTAAAGTTTAAGAGTAAGCCACTGATTTTGAGTATCCTTAAGTCTAATTGACTAGAGGAACCTCGAGTTAAAAGTTTTGAGGTATTTGCCTAGGCTAGCACCAAGGGAAAAATACATGTGCACTCAAGGTGTAGTCTTGCCGTTGAGTTTTGGCTTTGGTGTGTGCATCTTTGGAGGCCACACACTTGGGTGGCTCTTTGGAACGTGGAAGATCTTGCTGAGATCGAGAAAAGCTTGTAGATTGGAGGAAGGACTGGAGGAGTCTTCGGTTCAAGTAAGTCTTTTTCTTTCTTTATTTTATTTAGAGTTCTTATGATAGTTAGCATGTTTAGGTTTATGTTCTTTGCATGTTTTATGAGTTTTATGCTTAGAATATATAGTAACATGCATAGGCTTGTAGAATAATAAAAACAAATGGGTTTTGGGCAAAGGAAAAGCGACATAATAATTTTAATTTTTCGCTGCGCACTCGCGGTCTCTTCCCAACAGCTTGAGACATTACTAACAGTTGTTTCTTGTGATCCCGAATGATCTGGATCCCAACTAAGTAATTTGCATCTCCCAAATCTTTCATTTGGAATTTGTTAGCTAGCCATATTTTCACGTCCAATAATATCTTTACATCATTCCCAATGAGTAAAATATCATCGATGTATAACAGAAGGAAAACCACCTTACCATCAATGATACGCTTGTAGACACAAAGCTCATCGATGTTATGCTCAAAGTTATATGACTTGATCGTAGTATCAAACATTATGTTCCAAGATCTAGATGCTTGTTTAAGTCCATAAATAGACCTTTGCAACTTGCAAACTTTTTGCTATTGACCTTGGGTTATGAACCCCTCTGGTTGTACCATATAGATACTCTCATCAAGATTTCCATTCAAGAATGCAGTCTTGACGTCTATTTCCCAAATCTCATAGTCATAATATATGGCAATGGAAAGAAGAATCTGGATGGATTTTAGCATGGCTACTGGCGAGAAAGTTTCTTCATAGATAACTCTCTCCTTTTGGGTATAACCATTTGCCACTAGTCTAGCCTTGAAAGTCTGTATTTTCCCATCTATTCCTCTTTTTCTCTTGTAGATCCACTTGCAACCTATAGGTTTTACTCCATCAGGTTGGTCTACAAGTTCTCAAACTGAGTTAGAGTAAATAGACTCCATCTCAAGGTTCATGTCTTTGAGTCATTCCTCTTTATCAGTATCTTCCATTGCACTACGATAGGTCAATGTATCATCTATACCATCACAAGATGCAACAACTTGCACCTATCCATTTCCTAGATAGCGTTCATGCTGTCTTACAACCCTCCCACTACGTCTAAGTGGCATGGTATCCTGATAAACTTACAACTGACTTTCAGATGTAGAAGGTGTTATGTCTTTGTCAACATTTGACAATGGTGTACTGGTCGTACCGGCAAGTAACTCCTCAAGTAATATTTTACTTCGAAGTTTAAACTCTTTCATATAATCATCCTCAAGAAATGTAGCATTTGTCGATACAAATACTTTATTATCTTCTGGACTATAAAAGAATCTACCCTTAGTTTCCCTAGGATAGCCTACAAATAGGCACACATGTGAACGTGGTTCCAACTTAGTAGTCTTAGTCTTTAGCACATGTGTTGGACACCCCCGTATGCGAAAATATCGTAAACTAGCTTTACGACCATTCCACAACTCTAAGAGAATCTTAGGAAAAGACTTAGAAGGAACTACATTAAGGATAAACATTGTTTTTTGCAATGCATACCCCAGAATGAACTAGGTAGAGTGTTATAACTAAACATTGATCTCATCATGTCTAGTAGGGTCCGATTTCTCCTTTCTGCAACACCATTTTATTGTGGTGTTCCAGATGCTGTGAGTTGTGAAACAATTCCATGCTCAACCAAGAATTTCTCGAAATCTCTATCAAGGTATTCTCCTTCACGATCTGATCATAGAATTTTGATGCTTTTACCTAGCTGGTTCTCAACCTCAGCATGATATTCTTTGAACTTTTCAAATGTATCTGACTTATGCTGTATTAAGTAAACATACTCATATCTTGAATAATCATCAATAAAAATGACGAAGTATTCATAACCAACTCGGGCTTTTACATTCATCAGTCCGCAAACGTCCGAATGTATTAGCTCAAACGGTTCTTTGGCTCTCATCCTTTTTCCAGTAAAAGGTCTATTGGTCATTTTTCCTTCTAGACGTGATTCACAGACATGTAAAGTATCAAATTTTAACTGATTTAAAACTCTGTTCTTAATTAGTCTATCTATCCGGTCAAGATTAATATGTCCAAGTCTAAGATGCCATAGATATGTGTCATCTTGAGAAATCTTTTGCCGTTTTATTTTAGATTTTTCAATCTTAAATATTTAAGTATTAAGCAGTGATTCATACAGTAACGATCTTAATACATATATATTTCTTTCGGAATTTTCTGTGCATATTGTTAATCCATTTCTACTAATAATAACTGATTTATTATTAAACGAAATAGAAAAAATATTTTCCATGAATTTTGTTACAAAAATCAAATTCCTGCGAAAACCAGGAATATAAAGCACATCATTCAAACATAAATAACTATTATTAAAGTTTAATTTGGAAACTCCCACTGCTCTAGCTAAAACAGCATCCTCTGTCTCAACTCTCATGGTAAAGCTACCTTCAGCAAGGTCCTTCCATGAATCAAGTAGTGCAAAGAACAACAAACATGGTTAGTGGCACCAGAATCAACAATCCAAGCGGATTTATCATCTTCCACTAAAAGAGACTCAATGACAAGTAAATCGTATTTACATGTATTCTTCTTCTCTTTAAGCTCAGCTAGGTATTTCAGACAATTTCTTTTCCAATGCCCTTGTTGTTCATAATGGAAATATTTTTTCCTTTAGCATTGGCACCTTTAAAGCCTTTGTTGTTTTTCTTCTTTTTCATTGGTTTTGCCTTAGCCTTCCAATTGCCTTTCTTCTTCTTCTTTGCAGATTTAGAAGATTCGGTAACATTTTCCTCGACATTGGACCTAAGAGGACCCATCATGACGGACTCGTAATTGGTGAGCTCATTTAGCAGTTCTGTCAACGTAAAAGTTAACTTGTTCATATAACAGTTGCTTTTAAACTGCAGGAAACTCTTCGGAAGCGTTTCCATGATTATAGTCACCTGGCTTTGCACATTTATACATGCACCATGGGTTTCAGTCATATTCAGATGAGACATCATCCTTAAGACTTGGTCTCAGACTGATGTACCTTCCTTCATCCTAGCGGTCAATACAGATATAATTGCCTCGTGTTGTTGCCGTTTCGAAGGCTGCCCAAACATGTTCTGTTAAGACTATATAATCAATGATGTTGTCGCCATAGGCACATATTGTGCAGCAAACCATTAAGAAGGAGTAAACTTCATATCTATGTAAAATGTTCACAGCTACACACCAAACTATATCCCTAAAATACGTATTTATTGGCCAGGAATGCAACACCTACCTCACCATAGTAAATCAAAGGACATAACCTGATATGCAGGAGTTTGTAGTACACTCAGGATTAAGATCGAATCCATATATGACTATCAATTAGATAAAATGAATTTCTTCAGTTAACAGATATCAAAAGAAATTCATATTTATCTGAGTCCAGTCTTATATGATCTCATCATACAAGGTGTCTCCATTCCCATGTCACTACATGAACGATCATGGATCAAGGTCATCATACAAGTATAGAATGGACCGCAGCTATAGATAAACCACAAACAAAGTACCATTTTTGTTTGCTTTCTATGGACTATTTAGATTACTAACTTCAGACTTAAATTCTCTTGTGCATCAAACATACACTAAGTCTGAAAATACAAGAGTAATAAAGGTAAACAAGACAATTGGACAATATGTGATTTAAATCAAACAACTTTGATAAATGAATAATGAAATTATTATTATTACAATAATCAATTCTGTTTATCATACATGAAGCTCTAGGGCATATATCCCAACGGTTTCCTTTTACCTAAAATCAATTCTCTTTTTTTCCACCTCATTGATGCCTATATCTTTTCAAACTTTGACTTGAAACCCGGATTCTGAAAACTTGGTATTGATCCAGCAGATCGGTATAAAACTGTTTTCTATATTCCCAATGCATATTACCAATAGACTGTTATGCCTTTTTGTCTCAAAGTAACCCCATTTATTTTTCAAAAGGCCATGACCCATATGTTTGAACCCATCTTGCACAGTGCTCTCATGTACATTGATGATATTCAACTGTTCTCAAAAGACCCAAGAGCCCATTATCAATTACTTGAACACTTTGAATTCATCGTCCGAACCCATGGTATCATGTTATCTGAAAAGAAAAGTCATATTGGCCAGTCCAGTATTGACTTCCTCATGATGCACTTCCATGATAGAAAATATCAGCCTGGTCCACATATTGCACATGAACTTCTTCAGATCCCAGACGATCACCTGTCCAGAAAGTAAATCCAGTAGTTTCTTGGGATTGTGATTATCTCAAGATATTCCTACCGCATGTGTCCAAAGACACAAGCTAATTGTCCAGCCTCTTAAAGAAAAGAGCCCCACCTTGGGGTCCTGCCCAGACAACAACTGTAAAGAACCTGAAGCAGATCACGCAGAATCCTCATCTTTTAAAAATTCATGATTTACATCATTTCAATGTTATATCAATGACAGATATTGCCAGATCTTTATAAGCATGGACACTGTGGAACTTCCTTCTTCACGAAGAAAGTGTCATAACTCGTCACTATAAAAAGATGCATAAAGATTTTATATTCATTATAAGTCTTTATGTTACTCTCATGGCATCCAGTCTTATTCAATTAGAATTCAGTCATGAAGATCAAAGTGCAAAAACAAGAGCTCGTGATAAAATCACTCGTTGGCCAGTCACTTACAGTGATAATATTGATCTTAGATATGCCCACAATTTATGGTCAGATGTCTACGACAGCCTTGATGAAAGCTCCTCCGCTCTTTTGTCAAAAAAAATTACAGAATACATCTTACAGATGACTCCAATCAGTTTTAAAAAATGGTGTTCCATTCTCACAAGAATTTTGGACGGAAAGTCAGACAGCATGTTACAGTTCAATGATGGTTCAACAATTGTGCACTGTGGATATGATACTTATCATTCTACGATATTCATTAATAACCACAAGTTTTTTTAGCATTGCAAATGGAGCCTTAGAGATTTGTTTGAACTAGGGTTCCTTAATGGTTTTGTCCTTGGAAAGAATCCTATCCAAGCAGACAGTCTAGGTGTTGGAGTTGGTGCTCGGCGCGCCAAATTTTATTGTATTTATTGTAAATACAAAGTACATTTTTATTTTATTATGAATAAATTAAGTAATTTTCATCAATATATTCTTATTTATGGTAAAGGCGTAAATGACCGTAGAATGAATAGTTGTGACATAATTGCAAAAGCGTCGCAATTATTACCGAGAAATGTCACAATATAATTCATTCTTAAAATGTTCCTGGTCGAGGTTTACATATCTGGTCGGTTAGTGAACCCGTGAGACCGGTACGTGTCGTATATTAGAAATATTCTAATGGTTTGTCTCAGTAAATCATGAGTCTTGGGAGACTCATATAGACACATAGGTATTTATTGGATAAATACTGAACGACTCATTCGAAGATTCCTGATAGATGGTACACCAACGTCAATAGGAATATTTACGAGTCGAATAACATATTAGCTCCTTTGACTTGTGATACCACTGTGGATATGTGAGATATCTTCCATATTTTGATGACAGTCACGTCAACGATCTTTTAAGATCAGACCTCCGCCTGTTCGTTGGGTATGGACTGATACTCACGATATCATGTGATATATCCAGAGAGGATCTGCCAGTCCCGTGTACGGGATTTAGGTGTCCAATTTGTGATTCTTTGAAATCTTTAGCCAAGATATGATTCGAAAACGAGTTCCGAATATTTATTGAAGAATCATAATTATGTCGCGACACATGAATTGTTCATAGCGGAGATTTGACATTTAATCTATATCTCTGGAACAATTCGGATAGCCTATGATATAGGGATTATATATGTAATGACTTCGACTTGGATGGTTCAACTCGATTATCTGTGGTCCTCGTAATTTATGAGTGGATGAATTACGGACATGGAAATGGTTTCCATGACATATAAACTTGTACCTAGAGAGTCCCACAATATAAAGTGTACTTGTTGAGCACTTGGGCAATTAATTATGGATAATTCGGATTATTCATAATATACACATGTGTATTAAATAATGTGTATTTGTATACGATACATAATTTAGATTAGATACATATTATTGACCTATTGGATTTTGACACTTGTTTATTATTATTATTATTAATTAATTAATTGTTAATTAATTATTATTAATAATAAAATTAGAAGAATATTCTTGGAATATTTTTCCATGTATTTATTTTATCATTTTGTTAATAATTAAATGAATTAATTAATTTGTTAATTAATTTATTTTAATTGAAGAATATTACATGAATATTCTTTAATTTGGCAAATTTTGATTTGCCAAACCATGTGTATTTGACACATGGATTTTTTAATTAACAAAATCAAAATAATTTTTTTTTTTATATGGATAAGATCCAATTGTGTCAAAATCTTGGCCATAAAAATTATTTAATTTTGCTAAAAAAATGGGTGATTTTCGGCCATGGCTAGGGTTTTAGTATATAAATGAAACTTGTTTCATTTTGTGAGCTTTAACCACTTCTCATGTGTTGAGAAAATAAAGAAAATGAGGGATTATGGTTTATTAAGATTGATCAACACCAAGGAGAAGAACATTAAAGAAATTAGAGCTTGAATTAAGGTAATCAAGAATTCATATTTCCTATTTTCTATTTTCTTAAAATTTTGTTTCTCAAGCATGTGAATATGTATAGGATATATATATATATTACATGTTAAATATGTAAATAAATCTTGGATATATATGTTTGAAACAAAACTTGGTGATGGTAGTTTTATAAACTTTAATAATTTCTTTATTTAGCATGTGTAAATTGATTAATTAGTGAATTAATCTTCAAAATTAAAATTGTCATTCTAGAGTGATATTAACACTCTAATATTACCTAGAATTGTTCTTAAGGCTTTGTATTGTGGTGACTAGATTTGGTATAAATTAATTGGATTAATTGGGTGAATAAATTGAATTTTGGCATGAAATTGGACAAAATAAAAAACTGGATCAGATCTGGTTTTGTATATTAACTAAGAATATTTTTCATGTAAAAATATGTTATTTGGATGATATTGGATGTGTATTGGGTGGTGGATAAATTCCGGAAATTGTTCCGGGGTGAAAATGTGAGAAAACGGTGAAATTCACGTCGAAACAGGCTCGTTGAGTCGAGGCAGTGAACCTAGTGAACTGGGCACTGTTCGGGTAGTCCAAGGGCTGATCTAACACTGCCCAAATGTCCGGGTTGCCCCGGCTGGGCTGTTGGTCAACCGGTATGACCATTTGCCCGTTACGCGTAGATTTATCGAAAAATATTTTCGTAAAATAGTTCGTCATGTAACGAAATATATTATGTTATTAAATGTTAATAAATAATATATTTAAACTTATTTGAGTGAATTAAAAATATTTTATATTAATTAATTCGCTCGGAAAAATTTTAAAATGTTTAAAAACCATTTTCGCCTTTCGCCGCACCGTTCCGCTGCGCACACCCCAACAAAACACCCCAACAAAATGGTATCAGAACGTTTGATCCCACATCCAAAATAATTTTTAATGCCTTAAATATTTGATATTTAATTCAATTTATTTTACACATTCTTGAGAATCAATTGATTGGATCAATTAGTTTAGTTGTTTGACCATGTTTGTTAAAATCCATATAATAAGGCTTTGTGTTTTATTTGTGTACTGTACACTAATAGGTCTGTCTCGTCAATACGGATATAAATATTTTTCTTGATACCATGGTTGTATCTGCCAAAGTAGTGCGGCTATGGTTGATGGAAATTTGTTTATACCAGTAAATCTTAATTGATAAGAAACAAATTGACAAGTATTGCCTTGAATACACCTCATCTAATAGATGCCAAAGAAGTGAGGATCGGAAACGGTTCAGAACCTATTTAAAGAGTCACATTGGATGTGATTGGTAATTGTTACCTACTTTCAAATATATTTGGGCACAATGTGCCAAAGCTGTGTGTTCAAATATATTTGTGAGGTCTACTTCCTAATATAGAATTTAATTTAATTATTGAATTCTCATATTTTGTTTGGGGATTATCAATTTATGTAAAATAGTGGGAGGGCATCCTTATATTAAAAGTCCATGATATGTTGGATGTTTTGTGATATTGATGAAAATTACTTAATCTGATAACTCATGTTTCTTTTGTAAAGTTTGTGATGGCAGCTACTACTTCCTATAATCTGTTTGCTCGTATCCTGGACGCGAACAAATTGACTGGTCCTGAGAATTTTAGTGAATGGGAATTATATCTTAAGATAGTCTTGAGATCGGAGAAGTTGGATTATGTGCTGGATAATCCAGTACCTTTGGATATTGCTATGGAATCAACACCTGAAGAGAATAAGACATTTGATAAATTGAAGGATGATGATTTGAGAGTCAAGTCACTCATTCTCTGTTCTATGTCTCATGATCTAAAGAGGCAATATGCTGATATGTCTGACTCTTATAACATTATAACTCAACTTCGAGAGCTATTTCTAAACCAGTAGCAGACCCTGGTATATAGAATTTCTGTGGAATTGTTCCACGCTCGTTTTTCTGATGGCAAGCCCGTGAGTCCATATTTCTTGCACATGATGGATCTCATGAAGCAGCTTCGAAAGTTTGACTTTCAACTGAATGAGATATTGGGCGGGAATTTGATTCTTGGCTCACTCTCACCGGCGTATTCCCAATTCATTATGAACTTCAACATGCATGGTATTCGTTGTTCCTACAGTCAGTTGCATATGATGCTTCAGACTGTAGAGGAGGACATCAAGAAGGGTGTGCCGACACTCATCTCATAGTGTATTGGGTGTGATGTCAAGATGGAAGTATCACTACAGTCATATGGAGATGATGGTCACGTAGGATACGAAACTGGTGCTCTTATATGCTGCAGCTATCGGGATAATATGACAAGGTCATGTTTATCCGATTATAGAGACTAGTTACCAGAGATCCGATATGTGCTTCGTACGGGGCATACACAATTCCATCCCCAAGCCTAACATGTGACATCCGATATTGGATCGCAACACGCAATACTACGTATACTACGTATACTACGTATACTACGCCTGATATAGATTACATATTCCTTTAAGAATATTTCTAGATAATTGGGTAGGCATAGTGTTTTGCTAGAAGTCAACCATGTCTTGTAAATCGGTAAAAACGTGGTACTAGGTATGTACGTGTTCGCATAGTTCGACGACCGGATTTACTGCCAACATATCCGGGGATCTCATGGGTCGCTTCCCGAAGATTCACCGATGACGTATGACTCGCAAGTAATTAATCTGGGATTAATTATAAAAGAGAGAAAATTAATCTAGGATTAATTATGAAGATATTTTATCTGGGATAAAATATTATTTAAAGAGAGAGAACGATTAATTTGGAATTAATCGATAAATTAATATATTCGATATATTAATCGAAATTAGATTTCGACGCGGAATTAAAATTAGATTTTAATTCGGGCGAACGAGTTAATTTAGAATTAATTCGCTAGCGACGTGAATAATAATTTTGCTAGACACAATTATTTAATTAAATTTGATTTAATTATGTCGCAACAGAAAATTCGTTAATTCGGAATTAACGAACCCGGGCCCGGGAGTGTTTACGGGCCCACTCGTATTTCGAATCAAGTGGGGCCCACAAGTCACATGACGCGTCACATCATTTGTCATTCTTGTGATGTAAGTCACATAAACTTTGAGTGATGTGATGGATGTCACTTTTGTGAGTGATGTGAGTTGTTGGAAGGCTTTAATGCCTTGAACCATTTTGGAAAGTGGTAAGTTGTATTAGATTTTTGAAATCCAATACACACAACACAACTTCTCTCTCTCTCTCTCCCTCCAACTCACGACATTCTTGCCATTTTCTCTCTAAGTTCTTGGCTTGGCCGAGAACAAGAAGAAGCAAAATGGGAAGATTTGTGGCAAATTTTTCCAAGATGCTAGCACATTCAAGGGGTCTTACAAAGGTGATAGGCAAACCCATTCATGTGCATGGAATCACACTTAAAGCTTGGAGCTTGAAGGACCACCATTGAGGACCTTGACCGAAACACATGGAGCACAAAGTAGGACATGGCCGAGAGCTTCAAGGAGCAAAGAAAAGTTTTGTGTTCATCGCATCCAAAAGCCGATCAAAGTGAGTATTTCCGCAACTTTACTTTGATGTATTCATACGTTTATATGCTTAATATGATCTTGGTTTAACCTAGAAAACCCAACAATGGTATCAGAGCGTTGATTAAGCATGAAATTTGATTTAAGGTAAAATTTGGGTAAAATTTATTTGAGCATGATTTGATGAAATTGATTGATTGAGTATGCTCGAATGATGATAACTTGGAGTTATATGTGATCAATTTGATGAAAATTGAATTGGATTAATTTTTCCCCACAATGTTTGGCTTGGCCGAAAGTTGTAGTATGCCCTAAAGTCATGGTAATTTTGTTTTTTGATCATTAGATGAGTTGGAAGACTTGGGATAAATTGATTTAGGATTTAATTGGATTAAAATCGAAATCATATTTAAAATCCCCAAATTGTCGTGACCTATAAATCATGGAAATGAATTGATTTTTGGTATTTGATTTTTGAAATTCAAAACCAAATACACATGTTAATTGGGCTTTGAGACCCGTAAAGATTAGATTTAGAATCTAAGTCGCAAACGCTCATTAATAAAGTGTAATTATTTAATTTGGAATTAAATAAAGAATTGGTATTGAATACAAATTAAATTGGATTTAATATTGTAGTTTGATATAATTCAAGATTTCGTACTTTGAGTACTTATTCTTAAAACGAGTTGGACTCGCGCAAATCAAATCGTTGTTTGAACATTGGATGGTCATTAATTTCAGATTAATTAATTGGATTAGATTGATTGATAACATGCTTTGTGTGGATACATGGATGTGATGTATGAATAATGTATATCGGATGGATATTAGATGGGTGAGGGAAATTTTAGAAATTGTCGTAATAAATTTAGAATTTATTAAATTGGACCTGCGTGTCCAGCCTATTACCTCTTGATTCTTTGTATTTCTCTTCTCACATATTCCCCTCAATGTAAATGAGGTTTCTTTAGAAGTGTTATGTAATTGGGTAGAAGTAAGATTTGTGCTAGCGGGAGAGAGGAAATGGAGAGATTTTTTCTAGGAACAAGTTGTTTTAAATATCCATCCGCATATCATTATTAATTTATTTATCGCGCCTTATTATGCTTTTAGAATGCATGCATAAGGGTGTATGATGAGACCTAATCAAAGATAATTAATTGGTTGCCAATTACGCGAAAAATCCTAAACAAATATTAACCGTTTTCCTTCCATTAAATGATTTATTCTCAAGATCCAAGATTGGCACTGGTTTGTTGGCCAAAGTCAAGACCTTTGTCCATCGCGGATGTGTTTGAATCATGAAGGCTTTGTTCCATATCGCATGTCTTATCCAAGTTGTGATTTGTTGGCCAAAGTCAAGATCACTTCTTGTCCATCGACATCGATTACGAAGCTTTCCAAGGTCAATGGGTCCCGCTTAACTGGAATCATTAAGTTTGTTGTGCCAAAGCCAAGGCTTAGTTGATTCAAGGGAAAAAGGTTAGGGAATATATTGGATATATTGGCATATATTAGATATATGTTTCGGACTTAGATGTCCACCTATTGGATCTAGGAGTTGGATGAGATCCAATTGATTTTAGAGATCTACCTAGTTAAATATCATACAATTTGTTGGCCAAAGTCAAGGTTGTGTGTTATTTAACGGGATCTCAGCCCACTAGGAAACTAGGTTTCCCGAGTACTCAACAGAGGGTTAGAGGCTCGCCGAAAAATAGTGGGAGGCATGTATTAAATTTGCAATTTCGTTTAGATACTTGCCAATACGCGCTCATTTCATTTTTCGTCATTAATTATTAAATAGATATTAGTTGGACTAATATTTAATCGTTGTTTTTAATTAAACAGTTGGACTGTATTCAAACTACTTCATTTATAGTTGATTATATAATTGGATTATAGTAATCAGTATATTTGAATTTAACCAATTAAATTATAGTTGATTATATAGTTAGACTATAGTAATCATTATATTCAATAGTACCTGAAATCGTTGATTGGATAGTTGGATGACCGGCGTAAACACACACGTATAACGCAATCGCACGTATCGTTCAAGTAGTATAAAAATATCGATCCCACGAGGACTTAATTCCTACTGTTGTTATTAATTATTGAATCTATTTATTTACAAATATCTAATTGAGGGTGAAGAGAATGATTGTTTGATTGGTTGAAAGTGGTTTTACAAAATAAATAAATATATAAAAAGACAAAAGAAAATACTAAGGAAAATAACAAAAGACACAAAGATCTAGGGTTGTGAATCCTTCTAATATCTTTTAAAAGATGAAGTGATTATTTTATGTTTGTGTAATAAATCAGTTTACTAACCTGGAACACTAAATTATGCAAAAGCCACTGTCGATGGTCAGACGCAAATACCCAGTTTAACCCAATTGAACCATATGTCTATGTCAACCAAATTATCTGGATTCATTAAGTTTAAGTTCCAATTATGGCTACCCCCGCCCGACAGGTATATTCCTATCCTGTAAGGAAATCTATTAAAGGGTTATCTATCCTCAAGGAAGATCGTAGACTATTAAGTCTAAGGCTGAAACCTAAAATCCCTATGTCTAGTTCATTTTAGATTTACCACATCAATCTTATTGGTGATCAAACAACAAGAAGCATTAAGTTTAAGACTTAATAAGTAAACCCAAACTATAAAATAACCCCTTATAAACCGGTGATATTAGAATTCATTACAACCCCAGATAACTAACACATAATTAGGGCTAGTAACAACTTAAAAGTAAAAGACATAAAGTAAAAATACTGAAAAGTAAAAGACATAAAGTAAAACTGAAAAGTAAAATAAAATAAAGTGCTAAGGTAAAAGGAATTACTTTTACTACTACTAATTTAGATATCTCCCATAAAATAATATATAAAATTGTGATTCTTTTTCCAACCAGCCATATGGGCGGTATCCTGATTAAGTCAAATTAAGTCCAACCAGCCATAAAAGCGGAATCAAAATTAAATTACCAACCGACCAATCTGGCGGTATCCTTGATTAGTCAGGTTTAAACCAGATTAAAATGAATTACCAACCGACCAATCTGACGGTATCCTTTTTAAGTCAATATTTTAAATAGTGAATATATTATTTTTAAAGGAGATTAATCTAAATAGTAACAGTAAAAGAATTACCTTTCACCCTAGCTGGGGAAGTTACCTCCTCATGGTAAATAGTAAAAACTGTAAAAAGTAAAAAAGTAAATTACTATATTAACAAAATGTAATTAAAATTATTTACAAAACTAAAAACTAAAAAAAACTAAAAACTAAAAGAAACTAGAGAGAGAAACTCTCTCTTTACAGAGAATAGAAGAGAGAGAGTGGTACACTGAATTCTGAAATCTCGAGCTCAATTTATAGGCCTCGGTAGGCTTCCAGCGTCGCGACGCCAGGCCTCTGGCGTCGCTACGCCAGCTTTTGTCGACGTGGCAAGCTCTGGTTCGTCTATTTGAAGATTCTGGATAAGCTGATAAGGTGACGCGTGGCAGAGTGGTTGGGCTTCAATTATTGTGACACGTGGCGGCTTCTGATTGGACGATGAGATTCTTATCCGCCACGTGTCAGATAAGGATTAGATACTCAATGATTGATGCTGACATGGCGGTGACGTGGCAGTGACGTGGCGATGACGTGGGAAAGAGAATGTCGGCACCGTAGGATTGCGACACATGGCACTTCCTGATTCGCTGATGATGATGTGGCACGACACGTGGCAATGTTGACTTGTTGACTTGCTGACGTGGCTGATGAAATGGAGACACGTAGGATGCCATGTGGCACACGTGGCGATGATGACTGTCGGCACCCTAGGATGCTGACACATGGCACGGCGCATGTTAGCAGATCGGCTGTGATGGTGACACGTGGCACGACGCATTTTAACAAAGTCAAACTTTTCTCAGATTCTGATTTGTGGACCCGGCGCACGTTAGCACTGTTCGGCACATTTTAGGCGTCGCGACGCTGACAATTTACTGAAATGTCTTTTTCATCCAATTTTCACTGTTTTGGCCCAAATCACCTCCAGAATGTCCTGAAACTTTATTTATCTACAAAATAACACAAAACACATCAAAACGTTCACAAAACTCAAGAACCTATACAAAATATTAGGTTAAATGAGTGGGAAATAGTGATATAAATACCACTCATCACACCCCCAAACCTAACATTTTGCTAGTCCTCGAGCAAAACATAAAATAACATAAATAAATTAACTAAGCCATTTTCGTAGGGATCACGGTTGCATTTAGCGTATGCAACAAGCCTTTAAACCCCTAGGTGTCCCTAGTGGACGAGTTGTAGTCTCGTGAGGGTTTACATCAATGATACCCATAAACATTTTACAAAAGTAAAAAGGTAGTAAAACTAATGCACACAAAAGTAAAAAGACAAGCGAAAAGAGAATAAAGATGTTAGTGACTAATCAGGTGAAACTTCTACTCCAAGTTACTAGTTGTTTTGTTTTATTCTAAATTACTGAATAAGTAAATTCTCCGATTATTTTTACCATTCTCCATATACATAGCCAACATAATACTAACAACTCATTTTTGCCCACAACAGTCATAAGTGCAGTTGATAAGAGAGTAATATTTTTGTCCTAAAGTTCTATCAGATTTCACACTTTTTATAGCAATGGAATAATTTTCTCATTTTTTCTGATTTTTTTCTTTGATTTTTTTATTTATATACAATATCTTCCATCTATGTAACGAGTGTTGGGTCGGTGGCTCCCAAACCAGTTGGCTTTAGGGCACCAGGTGTTAAGACACCTACGGACTTAATTACTCAGACTTCAGATATATATATTTACAGCATCTTTGATCCATGTAACGAGCTTTGGGCCAGTGACTCCCAAACCAGTTGACTTTAGGGCATTAGGTGTTAAAACACCCTTACAGACTTAATAACTCGTATCTCAGACGTTTTTTTTTTTTTTTTTTTTACTCCATTGCTTTTTGAGATGTTTCCTCCAATTAAAACTAGAGCACTGAATATTACAAACTTTTCAATTTTAGCTCATGTCCGTATGTTACTATATATGTTGATAATATCTGCTAACTGAACATATGAAGATTCCTTTTAGTCCGTTTTAAGGAGAATTCACAAATTAAATAATTCAAAATGAAATAAACAAAAATTAACTTGTTTCGAAATAGGTTTGAGATACGTCTCAGGAGTGGAACTCCTTACTCAGCTATCTCTTACCAATTTCACCTTTTTAGTCAAATTAAAAACAAAAAACACAAAAATTTTTGTAATTTTTGAAAAATTTCCAATTTTTTTGTATTTTTCGAAAAAATTTGGACTAAAAATAAAAACAACATACAAACTAAAAACAAGGTACTAATCAACTAATTTCCTCCCCCAAACCTAAATGAGACATTGTCCCCAATGTCTTAAACAGTAAAAGGAGAGTTAAGAAGGCCGTACCTGGTTAGCTGAAATCTACAGGAAATTAAAGGTTAAGATCCAGATTAATCCGACGCCTCTTACCACGATCGTCCTCGGACCAATTTATCTTTGAAATGATAGGGTCAACTTGTGGTTCATAGGCTATGAGTTGGTCTATTAGATCCGGAGCAGTTCTGGCAGTAAAGATGAGTTCTTTCAAAGGTTTTGACACGAACCCATTTCTTCGGGCATCATCAAGAAACACACAAAGAAAATCATAAAATTCATCAACATTAAACAGTCCAAGCGGCTTCTGGTGTATGTTCAGGTTCGCCCAAGATAGAACTATAAAAATTTCCTCCAATGTACCCAAGCCACCTGGCAAAGTGATAAAAGCATCAGCACGGTTAATCATTTCTACAAGTCGTTCAGACATACCTGGCACGATCAGTTCCTCTCCATTTGATGATCCAATAAGATTTGCCTCTGCCAAGGGTTTTGGGATGATTCCCAAAACATGATTGCCTCCTTCCTGTACAGCCTTTGAAACGATCCCCATTAGTCCAAGATTGCCTCTGCCATATATTAAATGCATATTCCTTGCAGCTAAGACTCAACCCAATTCATGTGCTGCTTCTACGTATTGTGGCTTAGTACCAACACTAGTACCGCAAAACACACAGATGTTTTCAACTCGTCTTCTTGAAGTGGCTTCCATTTTTATGTATTTCTTTCTCAACTCTGGATGCCTTCAAAAGTGCAATGACGGGCTGAATTTATAGTACCTGAAAAAGGGTGAGTAATAATAGCACTAATATCTCCAAAGGACGATTGTTAGCTAAACAACAAAAGAAATCGTGAAAGGTCAAAAAGTCTGGATCCTGTCTACGAAAATAAAGATAATTACAACTGAAAAGCGAATCAAAGCAATAATTAAGGCAACGAATTGTGTACGCAATACGCAACTCGCTTAGTATAAATTCATTAGGATGTGTCTCAAGATTTCATTCCTTACTCAGCCATCGCTAATGAATTGTTTCTCTTCAAACACAATTCCTTCTGTCTTAAAATGCTCGTTTGTGCCTTTCCCTACAAAAATAACACACAAAATTAAAAAGTTCACACAAAAACAAATTACAACAAATTTCATGGGTTGCCTCCCTGCTAGCGCTAAATTTTTCGTCTTCAGCCAGACGTGACTGAAATTCATCTGTTAAGGAGGTTTCAATGTCGTTTTGGATGTCCGATTAAAGACAATCCCGTGAGCGTTGCTTTTGAAGGGTCTCTTCCAACGATAAAGTGGCAAAAAGAGTTTGTCTCATTCAGTGCTTGTGCGACTTTTTGCTCCTTGTTGCTCTAGTGGTTCCTGCAAAGAAAGAAAGAAAATCAGGAGGTCTCATATGGTGCTTGACTTGGAATGGGAGTTCCATTCTGTCAAGCTTCTGGGCGATATCTTTGATTTGTACTCCCCAAAACAGCGATGTTTCTCCTGAATGCTCTGAATCTTTATTAAGGTCAGACATTTGCTCCTCTATTTGATCTGCTTCTTTTTCCACCTTTTCTTCACAGATGTATTGTAAAATTTTTGTATTCAGCTCTTCATCTGTTATCGGTGAGATACATGCTTCAAAATTGTCTGCCTAATGATGTAAAGATGTTTCTGACATTAGGTTTTCATCCTCTGATACGACTGGAATGGATGGTTCAGGTAGATCTTCATCAAACATCATGGAAAAGCATGCTCCAAGATCTTCATTTTGAGGATTGAAAGTTTGATCCTCCGTTGTTGGTGCAGTTGGTACAAATAGATCAGCTTCATCCTCGTCAGAATCTGAATAATAAAAGTCAAATTGAGACTTTGCTGGTTCGGGCTCCTGAACTGATACCTCTGGTTGTTGATATTGCTCAGCCTCCTCCTCTGTTGAAGTGTCATTGTGAAATGATTGGTACTCGAAGGCTTCATCAGTGTCATCTGAAACTGGTTCTTGAGGTATGTAGTTCTGGTTTTCTGTGAATTGTCTCATTTGATCTGTTATCCTTTGAATGGATTCTGATTGTCTCTGAATACTTTCGAGTTGATTCTGGAATGTTTCAAGCATTGTATCCATCTTTTCTTCTCGTTTCTTGAACACATCTTTGAGCATGTCAATCATCTGATCTTTTTCTGATTGTTCTGATTGTTGATGAAGATCATTGTAGGTGAGTGGTGGATAAGATGGAAAATGTGATGGTTTTCGTACCATGAAGGATTTTGATAGCTCTGCCACCCTGGATGGTAGTTGTATTCAGAATAATCTCTAGGGTGGTTACCATTATATATGTCACATCTCCCCCATTGCGTTCTGTTGAGCAAATGTGGTATTGCTTGGTTCTGGCATCCATTGATAATTGTGTGGGCTGGACAACAGGCCTCAGAAAACGGACTGTTGCTCCCAGATGTGGGGTGTATCTTCTTGTAAGTTCGTAATCTTTCAATCTCCCAGTAGTGTTCCATTTTTCAATCACCTGAAAAAGAAAGAAATAAAAATTACAGATAAAAATAAAGAAAATTAGATACAAGTAAATTAGATAGCTTCAAAATTAACAACTTAAGAAATATAAGTCCCCGGCAACGGCGCCAAAAACTTGACCGGCGTAAACACACACGTATAACGCAAGCGCACGTATCGTTCAAGTAGTATAAAAATATCGATCCCACGAGGACTTAATTCCTACTGTTGTTATTAATTATTGAATCTATTTATTTACAAATATCTAATTGAGGGTGAAGAGAATGATTGTTTGATTGGTTGAAAGTGGTTTTACAAAATAAATAAATAATAAAAAGACAAAAGAAAATACTAAGAAAATAACAAAAGACACAAAGATCTAGGGTTGTGAATCCTTCTAATATCTTTTAAAAGATGAAGTGATTATTTTATGTTTGTGTAATAAATCAGTTTACTAACCTGGAACACTAAATTATGCAAAAGCCTCTGTCGATGGTCAGACGCAAATACCCAGTTTAAGTTTAAGTTGAAAGTTCATAAAGTCTATGTCAACCAAATTATCTGGATTCATTATTTTAAGTTCCAATTATGGCTACCCCCCCCCACGACAGGTATATTCTTATCCTGTAAGGAAATCTATTAAAGGGTTATCTATCCTCAAGGAAGATCGTGGACTATTAAGTCTAAGGCTGAAACCTAAAATCCCTATGTCTAGTTCATTTTAGATTTACCACATCAATCTTATTGGTGATCAAACAACAAGAAGCATTAAGCTTAAGACTTAATAAGTAAACCCAAACTATAAAATAACCCCTTATAAACCGGTGATATTAGAATTCATCACAACCCCAGATAACTAACACATAACTAGGGCTAGTAACAACTTAAAAGTAAAAGACATAAAGTAAAAATACTGAAAAGTAAAAGACATAAAGTAAAATTGAAAAGTAAAATAAAATAAAGTGCTAAGGTAAAATGAATTACTTTTACTACTACTAATTTAGATATCTCCCATAAAATAATATATAAACTTGTGATTCTTTTTCCAACCAGCCATATAGGCGGTATCCTGATTAAGTCAAATTAAGTCCAACCAGCCATAAAAGCGGAATCAAAATTAAATTACCAACCGACCAATCTGGCGGTATCCTTGATTAGTCAGGTTTAAACCAGATTAAAATGAATTACCAACCGATCAATCTGACGGTATCCTTTTTAAGTCAATATTTTAAATAGTGAATATATTATTTTTAAAGGAGATTAATCTAAATAGTAACAGTAAAAGAATTACCTTTCACCATAGCTGGGGAAGTTACCTCCTCATGGTAAATAGTAAAAACTGTAAAAAGTAAAAAAGTAAATTACTATATTAACAAAACGTAATTAAAATTATTTACAAAACTAAAAACTAAAAAAAACTAAAAACTAAAAGAAACTAGAGAGAGAAACTCTCTCTTTACAGAGAATAGAAGAGAGAGAGTGGTACACTGAATTCTGAAATCTCGAGCTCAATTTATAGGCCTCGATAGGCTTCCAACGTCGCGACGCCAAGGCCTCTGGCGTCGCTACGCCAGCTTTTGTCGATGTGGCAAGCTCTGGTTCGTCTGTTTGAAGATTTTGGATAAGCTGATAAGGTGACACGTGGCAGAGTGGTTGGGCTTCAATTATTGTGACATGTGGCGGCTTCTGATTGGACGATGAGATTCTTATCCGCCACATGTCAGATAAGGATTAGATACTCAATGACTGATGCTGACGTGGCGGTGACGTGGCAGTGACGTGGTGATGACGTGGCGACACGTAGGAAAGAGACTGTCGGCACCGTAAGATTGCGACACGTGGCACTTCCTGATTGGCTGATGATGATGTGGCACGACACGTGGCAATGTTGACTTGTTGACTTGATGACGTGGCTGATGAAATGGAGACACGTAGGATGCCACGTGGCACACATGGCAATGATGACTGTCGGCACCCTAGGATGCTGACACGTGGCACGGCGTATGTTAGTAGATCGGCTGTGATGGTGACACGTGGCACGACGCATTTTAGCAAAGTCAAACTTTTCTAAGATTCTGATTTGTTGACCCGGTGCATGTTAGCACTGTTCGGTACATTTTAGGCGTCGCGACGCGGAAGGTCTTGGCGTCGCGACGCTGACAATTTACTGAAATGTCTTTTTCGTCCAATTTTCACTGTTTTGGCCCAAATCACCTCCAGAATGTCCTGAAACTTTATTTATCTACAAAATAACACAAAACACATCAAAACGTTCACAAAACTCAAGAAACTATACAAAATATTAGGTTAAATGAGTGGGAAATAGTGATATAAATACCATTCATCATTGGACTATAGCAATCAAGATAACTGAAAGATTAACGTTTAGAACATAATCCTGGGAGAAAATGTATTAAACGGCTTTAATTTTCAGATTGGGAATAGAACCTCAGGATAGTCCTGGGAACTGAGAAGTTATTCTATTTGATAGAATTACATCTCGGGCCTAAGCCCGAAGTTGAGCAAATAGTAGAACATGTCTTTGGAAGATTCATGTAATGATAACTTTAGTGCTCAATCCTTTATGCTAGATGCAATGACACTTTAATTTCGTTGTCAAAATTAAGGATTATTTCTTTGTACCATGATGATGAAATTAAAGATCTTCATAGATCTATTCTTAGATCTTAGAAGTACAAATTGAAAAAGGAAGCTCTTTAGCTCGTATATGTCAGAGGGTGCATCTGTGGAGCCACTAGGTGTCGCAGATGATTGCTGACATCAATCAGCTAGGTTAGCTGGGCATTACCTACGTGGCCGAGACTAACCAAAGATTTGATCTTATAGTCTCTACCCGAAAGCTGGGGCAGGTTCATTGTGAACCAAGAGTAAACTCTTGGAGAGTTGATGGCTATGCTCTAGGAGGCAGAGCCAGAGCTTCTAGATGAGGCAAAGGTAAAATCATCACAGTCTTCTGGGAAGACAAATGACATATCCCTAGATGTCTGCCTAAACTGTGGCAAACGAAGTCAATGGAAGCGTGACTGCCGTATGGATAAGGCAGACATGATGGAAATGAAGAGGGGCAAGGCTCCGACTTCAAGTAAGTTTGTCATAAACATGTTCACTACTAGTTTCAAAATTGGATTTTGATATTAGATGTGGTACATATATATATGTACTGATGTGCGGAATCTGCTGATTAGCAGGAGACTGACTTCAGTTGAGATTTATCTATGAATCGGAAACGAGACGAGAGTCGCTGTTTTAACCGTAGAAACCTAAGTTTAGGACTACCCTTCGGGTATGTTCTTAAATGGAAACTGTTAAAATGTACCTAGTTTGAAACATTATCTCTATATCAGAGTATAACTCGTTGCGGGTATACCTTTATATTCTAGAACACTAAAGTGTTTTATTTTATAAGATGATATTGAGATAAATACATTAGATGTGAATAACAGTATTTATATTTTGAATATAAATGAATCTCAAACGTATGACATGACAAATAAATAGCTCAAACTGAATAAATCAGATGAGACTTATATGTGGCATTGTTTGTCTGGGACACATTTAACAAGACTCGTATATCCACACTTTCGAAGAGTGGATACTAGGACGGATTTGATTATATTCAAATGATGTCTACGAATCTAGTTTATTAGGCAAAATGCCTAAACACCTTTTACTTGGTAAAAGTGTAAGTGCCACCGATCTGTCAGCCCTCGTTCATAGTGACGTAAGTGGCCCCATATCTAGCTAGGCTAGAGGTGGATCTGAATACTTCGTAACCTTTACGGATGTGGCATCGCGTTATGGTTATGTGTTTCTTGTGAAACATAAATCGGAAACTTTTGATAGATTCAAAGAGTTTCGACACGAAGTAGACAAATAGATCGGCTAAAGTATTAAAACATCATGATTGGACTGTGATGGAAAATACTTAAGCAATAAGTTTATTGATTACCTGAAAGAGTATAGTATTCTTTCACAGTGGATTCCTCCCGGAACACCTAAATTTGACGGTGTGTCCAAACTGAGAAACCGAATCTTGTTGGACATAGTAAGGTTAATCATGAGTTGCTCTGAGCTACCTTTTTCCTTCTAGGGATACGCATTAAACAGTGCAACACTTATTTTGAATAAGGTTCCATGAAAAACTGTTAGACATACTTCATATTAGATATGAACAGGAAATAAACAAGGTTTTCTCATTCCTGGAGATTTGGGAATGCTGGGCATATGTTTGGATGATACCAAAATAGAAACCAAATCAGATAAGTGCCTAATTTGTGGGTTTTCTAGGATAACCAAAGTATATTACTTATACAACTCACAAGAGAACAATGTAATTGTTGCTCTCCATGCGGTTTTCCTAAGAGGAATACCTATATGCAGTGGTAAGTGGGAAGAAAGTAAAACTCGATGAAAATCGGAGTAATACTGTTCCAGGCACCGAGTTCTTAATGAAACACAAACAGTTCATCAGGGATGAAACTGTACCATAATCTTCGAATACACAAGAACCGCGTAAGTCGGAGAGAGTCAGAAAACAACCTGGGAGGTATGGGTTTCTGATCTCACCTCGTAAAGATGTCAATCTTATTGAGGAAGACAAACCGACTACGTATGAGGAAGTGATACAAGGTATCGACTCCCTATTATGGCAAAGTGCCATGATGTCCGAAATGGATTCCATGTATACCAACCAAGTTTAGACACTGGTTGATGTACCAGAAGGCATTATGCCTATTGGTACTATATAAGTCTTCAAGGAAGACATACATGGATGGCAACATACCAACGTACAAAGCTAGGCTTGTAGTGAAAAAGTATCGTTATCAACATTGTGTCGATTACGACGAAACCTTTTACTTGTTGCCATGGTTAAATCCATTTGGATAATGTTTGCTAATGATGCATGTTTCATTTATGAAATATGGCAGCTGAACGTCAAAATCGCTTTCCTTATACGGAAACCTTTTGGAGGATGTTTATAACATCCTGACGGTTTTGTCGTACCAAAACAAGCAAACAAGGTTTGCAAGTTAAATTGATCTATTTATGGATTGAAGCAAGCATTGCGTTGTTAGAACTATCGTTTTGATGTAATCATAATGATATATGATTTAATTCAAAACAAAAATAATTCTTGTGTATATAAGGAGGTTAGTGGGAGCGCACTGACAATGATTGTCATATAAAATGATGATATATCATTTCTTGGAAATGACATTCCCATAATATAATCGGTGAAAGCTTGGCTTTCATGAAAATTCTCCATAGAATATTTGGAGAGACAACATTTATTCTAGGAATAAGGATCTACTGGGATAGATCTAAAAGTTGTAAGCACTCTCTGAGGACTCGTACATTGAAATATATGTACGCGACCTGGTGTCTCATATACTTTGAGCATATAGAGTCACAATTAGGCCAATCCAAGTGATAGTCACTGGATTGATGTTAAGAACATCCTTAAGTATCTTAGATGAACTAAGGATGCTTTCTTATGCTATGGATAAGAAGAACTTGAAGTGATTGGATTCACCGTTGCAAGTTTCCAAACCAGTAATAACGACTGTAAGTCGTAATAAAGGGTACTATATAGTTTGAATAACGGAACAGTGAGCTGGAAATCTTCCAAGAAATATATTGTTGCCGAATAAACAACAAAAGAGGAATATTGCTGCAGCTGAGGCAATAATAGAAGCACTTTGGATCTATATAATCCTAATCAGATTAGTTGTAGTTCTGTTAGCAGCTGAGCTAGGCTACAGCACATGCTAAAGAATTAATGGTCTCATCAACGATCCAAGTATATACTTCAACTATTTATCTGATTCATTCGGATCATACATCGTGGCGATGTGATGATCGAATAAATCGCATCAGATGATAACTATGCAAATCCGCTGACGAAAACATTTTTTCTCAGCAGAAGTTTGAGCGACCCGTACATAGTTCAAGTGTAGAACACTTGAGTGATTGGCTATAGGCCAAGTGGGAGATTGTTGGACAATTATGACCCATAGCATCACTATTTGTACAGAACATGGTGTTCTAGTACAAATTAACTATGTGACAAAGGAAATTGCTCTTTTATCATTTGTAATTGGATTACCGGGATATATAAATGATAAAAGTCCATATGATTAGTTCCGAATTGATAAGATATGAGACAGTATTAATCCATTAAGGTTTAATCATTAAAACATCCCTAGTCCTAGTATTATCGAGATTGGACATCGATAATGCGGAATAGACTAGTATTGCACTTGTGCATGTTATGGGAGCATAACGACATAGTTCTCATATATTTGGGTATTGGATACTCATGCAAGTGTAATAGGAGGTTGTGTTTATCGATGGTACGAAAACAGCTTCGCTCTGGATAGACCACTCAGAATTCCATTGGTAATATGACTATGTGTCTATGGAAGTCCGAATCAGGGTAGGTGTATTTGGTCTTAACCTGAGACTTACATCGTTAATACTTGCGACAATCAATGTACTTTGGTTTTGGTCGTCCAGGGCTTTAACAGGTTCTGTGTACGCCTCTTCTGGGTATATTGAGAATCATAGTGTATTGGGTGTGATGTCAAGATGGAAGTATCACTTCAGTCATATGGAGATGATGGTCACGTAGGATACGGAACTGGTGCTCTTATATGCTGCAGCTATCGGGATAATAAGACTATGTCATGTTTATCCGATTATAGAGACTAGTTACCAGATATCCGATATGTGCTTCGTACGGGGTAGACACAATTCCAGCCCTAGGCCTAGCATGTGACATCCGATACTGGATCGCAATACGCAATACTACGTATACTATGCTTGATATAGATTACATATTCCTTTAAGAATATTTCTAGAGAATTGGGTAGGCACAGTGCTTTGCTAGAAGCCAACCATGTCTTGTAAATCGGTAAAAATGTGGTACTAGGTACATACGTGTTCGGATAGTCCGACGACCGGATTTACTGCCAACATATCCGGGGATCTCATGGGTCACTTCCCGAAGATTCACCGATGACGTATGACTCACAAATAATTAATATGGGATTAATTATGAGAGAGGGAAAATTAATCTAGGATTAATTATGGAGATATTTTATCTGGGATAAAATATTATTTAAAGAGAGAGAACGATTAATTTGGAATTAATCGATAAATTAATATATTTGATATATTAATCGAAATTAGATTTCGACGCGGAATTAAAATTAGATTTTATTTCTGGCGAACGAGTTAATTTAGAATTAATTCGCTAGCGACGTGAATAATAATTTTGCTAGACACAATTATTTAATTAAATTTGATTTAATTACGTCGCAACAGAAAATTCGTTAATTCAGAATTAACGAACCCGAGCCCGGGAGTGTTTGCGGGCCCACTCGTATTTCGAATCAAGTGGGGCCCACAAGTCACATCACGCGTCACATCATTAGTCATTCTTGTGATGGAAGTCACATCAACTTTGAGTGATGTGATGGATGTCACTTTTGTGAGTGATGTGAGTTGTTGGAAGGCTTTAATGCCTTGTACCATTTTGGAAAGTGGTAAGTTGTATTAGATTTTGAAATCCAATACACACAACACAACTTCTCTCTCTCTCTCTCTCCCTCCAACTCACGACATTCTTGCCATTTTCTCTTTAAGTTCTTGGCTTGGCCGAGAACAAGAAGAAGCAAAATGGGAAGATTTGTGGCAAATTTTTCCAAGATGCTAGCACATCCAAGGGGTCTTACAAAGGTGATAGGGAAACCCATTCATGATCATGGAATCACACTTAAAGCTTGGAGCTTGAAGGACCACCGTGGAGTACCTTGACCGAAACACATGGAGCATAAAGTAGGGCATGGCCGAGAGCTTCAAGGAGCAAAGAAAAGTTTTGTGTTCATCGCATCCAAAATCCGATCAAAGTGAGTATTTCCGCAACTTTACTTTGACACGTTTATATGCTTAATATGATCTTGGTTTGACCTAGAAAACCCAACAACATCATTTTGACGTATTATGTTTTTGTGCCTGGTTGTGTAGCTAATATTATACCCCTCTTTGTATTAGATACAAAAGATATCATATACATATTAAGAATCGTTCGATGTATATATATGATATGAATGATATTTTGTTACACAAATGTTCAAATTCGCAAGGTCATTATATTTTGCTTGCCATTAGAAATGTTTATGAAATTGGGGATAATAAACATAAAAGATCTGAAATAACTGATATTGAGTTGTGGCATATGCGGTTAGGTCATATAGGTGTACGACGCCTAACCCAGTTGGTTAAGAATGATTTGATTGAGAATCTAACCATACAATCTTTTCCAACTTGTGAATCTTGTATTCAGGGTAAAATGACCAAAGCCTCATTTACTGGTGTTGGACATCGGACCACTGACTTATTGGAACTCGTACATAATGATGTATGTGGTCCTATAAGTCACACTACTCATAGTGGTTTTTCTTACTTCGTAATATTTACCGATGATTTGTCACGGTATGGTTGTTTATTTGATGAAACATAAATCGGAAACCTTTGAAAAGTTTAAAGAATTTCGAAACGAAGTAAAAAATAAACTGGTAAATTCATCAAATGCCTTCGATCAGATCGAGGCGGTGAATATATGAGTAGTGAATTCACCGAGTATCTTAAAGAGAATGGTATTCTCGCTCAATATACTCCTCCGGGTACTCCACAGCACAATGGAATATCTGAAAGGAGAAGTCAGACTTTATTGGATATGGTTCGATCCATGCTGAGTTTTATAAATCTACCTTACTTTTTGTAGGGGTATGCTCATCTTACTTCTGCACATCTATTGAATATGGTTCCTTCTAAAGTTGTTCCCACTACTCCATATGAGATATTGGTTGGTAGGAAACCGAACCTTAATTATATTAGGGTTTGGGGCTTCGAGGCAAAAGTTTAGGTTTGTTGGATATCCTTAGAATTCCAAAGGATATCAATTCTATGAACCCAAGCATCGAAATGTGTTCGTAGCTCGTTTTGCCAGATTTCTTGAAGAAGAATTTTTGGCAGAAGGTGGTAATCATATAAGGGTTGAGCTTGATGAAGTCCAACCTATAGATGACAGACCGATATAGGAGTCACAGGTTCAGACAGAAGTAGAACCTTCTAGTTCCACTCTCCGTAGGTCTACTAGGATATCGAGACCTTCTGAGTGCTTGTATTTGATACAAGACAAGAGTCTCGATGTGCTTCCGTGGAGGAGACTGGTCCGTATACCTACAAAGAAGCAATGTTAGACATTGATTCCGCTAAATGGCAGAAGCCATGAATTCTGAAATGGACTCTATGTATCGGAATCAAGTATGAGACTTAGTTCCGCTTCCTGAGGGAATTATTCCCGTAGGTCTATAAATGAGTTTACAAAAGGAAGCGCGGCCTGATGGGAAGGTTGAAACCTTCAAAGTCCGACTGGTTGCTAAAGGTTACACTTAAAGGCCATATGTGGATTATGATGAAACTTTTTCACCAGCAGCGATGCTAAAGTCTATTAGGATTTTGTTGGCTATCGCTGCTTACCAAGATTATGATATTTGACAAATGGATGTCAAAACGACTTTTCTTAATGGATTTCTTGATGAAGAAATCTATATGGAACAACCAGAGTGTTTTGTCTCCAGCCAAAATTTTAGCATGGTATGTAAGCTTAAGAATTCCATTTATGGACTGAAACAAGCTTCCCGGAGTTGGAATCTTCATTTTGATGAGGTAATCAGATTGTTTGGTTTTCTAAAAAACGATGAAGAACCTTGTGTTTATTAGAAGGTTAGTGGGAGTATGATCGTGTTCTTAGTGTTTTATGTTGACGACATCCTGATCATTGGAAATGATCTTGGAATGATGCAGGGTGTTAAAGCATACCTCTGTAAAAACTTCTCCATGAAAGACTTTGGTGAAGCTTCCTATATATTTGGTATAAAACTCTATAGAGATAGAAAAATGAAGCTGATTAGGTTATCCCAATCTTCGTACATAGTTAAGATCCTAGAAAGGTACAACTTTAGCAATTGTAAAGTTGCTAATATATATTTTCGACATGGTATTCATCTTTCAAAGAAGATGTGTCCTCAGACGGAAGATGAAAAGGCTAGAATGTCTAGTCAACCTTATGCATCATACTTAGGAAGCATCATGTATGTAATGTTATATACGAGACCTGATATTAGCCATGTAGTAAGTGTTACTAACAGATATCTGTCAAATCCAGGTAACGACCATTGGATGGCCGTTAAACATATCCTAAAGTGTCTAAAAGGTACTAAGGATAAGTTTCTTATTTATGGAGAATGTGATTTACAGATAAGAGGATATACAGATTCTGACTTTCAGTCAGATCCTGATGATAGAAAGTCTACCTCAGGTTTTGTATTTACTCTTAATAATGCTGCAGTCAGTTGGAAATGTTCCAAATAAGGATCAACAGTTGATTCCACCACTGAGGCGGAATATATTGCGGCATCAGATGCTGCAAAGGAAGCTGTATGGATTAGAAAATTTATCACTGAATTGGGAGTTGTCCCAAACATCGAGGATTCGATCCCGTTATTCTGTGATAATAGTGGTTCCGTTGCACAAGCAAAAGAACCCAGAGCGCATCGGAAATCAAAACATGTGGAACGAAAGTACCACATTATTCGTGAGATCATCGCTCGAGGAGATGTTGCCATATGCAAGATATATGATAGACATGTAGAGGCGATGGGTATTAGATACCATCAAATTTGGCACTAGAGCGAGTGGGAGAAAATATTGGAGTTGGTGCTCGGCGCGCCAAATTTTGTTGTATTTATTGTAAATACGATGTACATTTTTATTTTATTATAAATAAATTAAGTAATTTTCATCAATATATTCTTATTTATGGTAAAGGCGTAAATGACCGTAGAATGAATAGTTATGACATAATTGCAAAAGCGCCGCAATTGTTACTGAGAAATGTCACAATATAATTCATTCTTAAAATGTTCATGGTCGAGGTTTACATATCTGGTCGGTTAGTGAACCCGTGAGACCGGTACATGTTGTATATTAGAATTGTTCTAATGGTTTATCTCAGTAAACCATGAGTCTTGGGAGACTCATATAGACACGTAGGTATTTATTGGATAAATATTGAACAACTTATTCGAAGATTCATGATAGATGGTACACCAACGTCAATAGGAATATTTACGAGTCGAATAGCATATTAGCTCATTTGACTTGTGATACCACTGTGGATATGTGAGATATCTTTTATACTTTGATGACAGTCACGTCAACAATCTTTTAAGATCAGACCTTCGCCTGTTCGTTAGGTATGGACCGATACTCACGATATCCTGTGATATATCCATATAGGATCTGTCAGTCCCGTGTACGGGATTTAGGTGTCCAATTTGTGATTCTTTGAAATCATTGGCCAATGTATGTTTCGGAAACGAGTTCCGAATATTTATTGAAGAATCATAATTATGTCGCGACACATGAATTATTCATAGCGGAGATTTGACGTTTAATCTATATCTCTTGAACAATTCGGTTAAACATATGACAGAGGGATTATATATGCAATGACTTCAACTTGGATGGTTCAATTCGATTATCTGTGGTCCTCGTAATTTATGAGTGGATAAATTACGGACATAGAAATGGTTTCCATGACAGGTAAACTTGAACCTAAAGAGTCTCACAATATAAAGTGTACTCGTTGAACACTTGGGCAATTAATTATGGATAATTCATATTATTCATAATATACACATTTGTATTAAATAATGTGTATTTGTATACGATACATAATTTAGATTAGATACACATTATTGACCTATTGGATTTTGACACTTGTTTATTATTATTATTAATTAATTAAATGTTAATTAATTATTATTATTATTATTAAAATTGGAAGAATATTCTTGGAATATTTTTCCATGTATTTATTTTGTATTTTGTTAATAATTAAATGAATTAATTAATTTATTTATTTATTTATTTATTTTAATTGAAGAATATTACATGAATATTCTTTAATTTGGTAAATTTTGATTTGCCAAACCATGTATATTTGACACATGGATTTTTTAATTAAGAAAATCAAAATAAATATTTTTTATATGGATAAGATCCAATTGTGTCAAAATCTTGGCCATAAAAATTATTTAATTTTGCTAAAAATTGGGTGATTTTCGGCCATGGCTAGGGTTTTAGTATATAAATGAAACTTGTTTCATTTTGTGAGATTTAACCACTTCTCATGTGTTGAGAAAATAAAGAAAATAATGGATTAGGGTTTATTAAGATTGATCAACACCAAGGAGAAGAAAATTAAAGAAATTGGAGCTTGAATTAAGGTAATCAAGAATTCATAATTTCTATTTTCTTAAAATTTTGTTTCTCAAGCATGTGAATATGTATAGGATATATATATTACATGTTAAGTATGCATATGAATCTTGGATATATATGTTTGAAACAAAACTTGGTGATGATAGTTTTATAAACTTTAATAATTTCTTTATTTAACATGTGTAAATTGATTAATTAGTGAATTAATCTTCAAAATTAAAATTGTCATTCTAGAGTGATATTACCACTCTAATATTGCCTAGAATTGTTCTTAATGCTTTGTATTGTGGTGACTAGATTTGGTATAAATTAATTAGATTAATTGGGTGAATAAATTGAATTTTGACAGAAATTGGACAAAATAAAAAACTGGATCAGATCTAGTTTTGTATATTAAATCAGAATATTTTTCATGTAAAAATATGTTATTTGGATGATATTGGATGTGTATTGGGTGGTGGATAAATTCCGGAAATTGTTCAGGAGCGAAAATGTGAGAAAACGGTGAAATTCGCGTCGAAACGGGCTCGTTGAGTCGAGGTAGTGAACCCAGTGAGCTGGGCACTGTTCGGGCAGCCCAAGGGCTGACCAAACACTGCACAAGTGTCCGGGTTACCCCGGCTCGGCTGTTGGTCAACCGTTTTGACCGTTTGCCCGTTACGCGTAGATTTATCGAAAATATTTTCGTAAAATAGTTCGTTGTGTAAAGAAATACATTATGTTATTAAATGTTAATAAATAATATATTTAAATTTTTTTGAGTGAATTAAAAATATTTGATATAAATTAATTCGCTCGAAAAAAATTTAAAATGTTTAAAAATTATTTCCGCCTTCCGCCGCACCCTTCCGCTGCTCACACCCCAATACTAGGTATTGATGAAGCTTGCTTATGTGAATTTCCTCATAATATCAGCAACATCTTATACAGATGGTACCAACGACAGGGAAGTATTACTGTTTGGATAGAGACTATATCTCCTAGATGGATAAATGATTATTCTGATGTCTTTCATCTTATTCATCTCATCCAAATCATGCCTTCTCACTAAATCTCTGACTGGAGACTTATCCATCGGCCATATAGAACTAAGATCCGATCTTATTTTGGTTATGATGATAATTTTCCCACAGAACTTACCTTTCGTCACAGTTGTGATATCATAGCTCTTTCTACATACTCAGTATGAAGAAGTCTTGAAAGTAATAAAGTTGACAAGGTTTGGTGCCTCTTTACCAATATCGAAGAATCGTCTAAGTGTGTCATTCAAGGATACAACAAGATCTAGTATCCTCACAGTCTTGAGTCCAAGATTATTCGAGGGGATATTCCTATGTCTCCACGAGTCAAAGATCAATGAGAAGATTATCAATACGAGGATGATCTTATCCTTGCTCGATAGCCAAGCTGTTTTAATCCATAAATGTTTTTATCATGTGTCTTACATTAATTATTGTGGCATTATTGCCTCTGTCTTTGTATATTTTTGTAACAGCAGTTGTCGTTGTTTGCTTTTACTTTTGCTTTTGTCAGAGTCAGCTTTTGCTTGAGCATCTTTGCTTTAGCTTTAGCTTTTACTTTTGTCTGTGTCAGCTTTAGCATCATGCTTTAGCTTTATGCTTTAATAATGCTTACCACGTGTGTGGTGTTATCCATCTTTAATAAGGGTCATGTCTTACCAAGATGCTTTGTGTTTCATCCCCCAGCCTATTTAAGGATGATGTTTTTCATTTTATAATCAAGCTTAGTTTTGAAAGTTCGTTGAATAATATTACTAATGTTTGCTTATATAAGTATTGACTAACTTTCATCTCTCTTCTCGAAAGCCAAAGTTCTATGTATGCCTCATAGTCCTCCCACTTCTTCATGCTGATCATGAGTATGCTCTGTGCTCGCCCCTTGAGGGATCTTGCAAATCAGAAAATGATTAGATCTGTGGTATTGGAGATTTCTCCGGTATCAATGTTTTGATCCTTCTCTGGTCTTTGCAGTAGAAAAGAATTATATTATTGAGACATCAGTTCTCTCTCATATATTTTATGTTTGTTACATAGTAAGATCGATATGCAAAAGAGCGTACTCATTGAGGATTGTTAAGGCTATGGAAAGCCGTGTGTGTCCGTTCGATATGGCGTGAGCATATCAATCTGAACGTTTCATTCTGAGAAATATGAGGAAGCACCCAGGGAGGTCATGGTCTTAGGTTTTTAGTCTAAGAAATATGAGGAAGAACCCATGGTGGCCTTGATCTTGAGATGTATAAGGAGGTTCCACCGCGGAGCTCCCAGCGCCTGATATGAGAGCCACATTTCTAATTTTTCCTAATGTTGTCTCTAATAGCTATTCGCATATTTAAGTCTACCTAAAGCAATATACAAGTGTGTAATTAAACCATATAATAAAGAACGTAAATAAAATCATGAACATAGGAAATTGATTGATAAAGTGGAAAATTCTTGAAGAATCATTCAATAGAGAAACCACTCTAGGCATAAGCTGTCATCTAAAATCCACTGATCAATAAGAGCTTACAATGATAGTTTAAACACATAAACCTTAATGACTCTACAACTCTCTACAGTAATATCTCGAAAAATTCTTCAGGACTATACCGAAAAGTCTTATCTAAATCTCCGAAACTTCTTTATAGGGATAACGACAAGCGAACTTGTTGCCCAAATGAGAACTCCGACGAATAAATCCAATATAGAACTTTATATCTTTTTAGGGTTTGTTCAAGCGTGTTGATGGTTGATGGAGAAATTAAAAGGAAGTATATGGTTAATCTTTCAAATGATGTATTTCTCAAGTATTTGGGGATTTTAAGATTTTGCAACATTTTTTCATTGTAAACTTTTAAAAAAGGGCTATAAAAATAATAGAATTTGTCAAGACCTTTATTTAAATAATTACGAAAATTTTTCAAAATCTTTACAACACAATTGAACGAGTCTTATTATAGAACTTGTCAAGGCTTAAAATTTAACAAATTTAATTGTAGGATAACACACCAGATTTTATTATAATTGTCAAGACATAATAAACACACCAAATTGTGGGATAACACATTAAAATCTCTTAAATGAATGCATTATGAATAGGGTTCGAACTCCTAATTACATTGGTGAGAATAAAAATTGGGTTGTATATTCCTATCCGACATTACATCAAACAAAATACTATATGTAATATAGTTCAGTCCAATCAAACCCTAAAAGTTAATAATTTAATACAAAACATGACATTGCTCTGCCAATATTCTTCCGCTTTCAAATCCCAAAACATAAATCAGAAAGAAATTCTGAACCGTTAGTCCTCCTTCTGGTTTCGGGCCTCAAAGAACCCAACAAACTTCGAAATTATCTATGGGCAGAAGTCCAAAAAAGCCCTTCTCAAATTCAGCTTGGCAATTGGGATATCTCTTATAATTATTTTAGGGGAGGAGACATGGATCCTCGAACTGTTGGGCCCTAGATCTCTATAAATAAATAATTTTCTAAAAAATAAATTTTAGTCATTAAAAAATATATTAATTGAACTATTACTTTATTCAGAAATCAAACATATATATTCAAAAATTAATAATATCTATTACACAAATCACAATTTATATAGAATATTGAAATTCATATTGAACATAATAAAATGATAAATCCTTCGTTAAAAATTGATTATATATATATATAATTATTTCATTTAAGCCCTTATAATATTTATAATTTAAATATTTTTATAAATATTAAGATTTTTTTTTATAAAATTGTAAATAGAAATTCGAACATATTTATTTAAAAAATTAAAAATAAATTAATTAAAACTTAAATGGGCAATGAGGAGGAGATGAAGATTTTACATAATCTATGTCTCTTCTCCGAATAAGAATTGGGTATTCAATTTTTCTCATCCCCATCTCTAACGTTAATTTTTTCAATTTTCATCCCCGATATTCTCCTTCATTGGGGAGGGTCCATGTCCCCTTATAGATTTATGTCAATCTATAAATACAACCTAGTTAACCCGACCTATATCCATCAATATGCACTATGAATAACAAAAAGGAGAATTAGTAAACTAGTCCATGTGGTTTGCAAACGTAACAAATAGATCCCATTTGTTTTCAGCATTACCTTTGATGTACAAAAATTGTATCCTAATGTGCACTGTTTACATAACCGGACCGGACCGGTCGATTCGATCAATTAAATCGAGAATCGATTGTGAGTTCGGTCCGACTAAAGATAAAAAATCAGATTTATAAAAAATCGATCAAAACCAGTTAATTTTTTTTAAAAAAAAAATTAATTAAATAAAATTATTTTCAATCGGTCAAACCAGTGACCCATTGAAATTTTTACATAACCGATTCGATCACCGGTCCAGTTCCGAAAAAAATATTAATGTGGCTGATGATTTGATGATGTATCACTATAGTTATTTTTTTGTCGGTGCTACATTTTTTTTAAATGTATTGACACACTTTATACATGGCCAGATATGAGATTTGGGCGGCTCTAGGCGAACTCTTGAGTATGCCCTCTATCTAGGGAAAAATATGTGTATTTTTTGTCTCAATTTGCGTATATATAATATAAAATAATGGATATGGATAAACTTTTAAATTGGAGTCAAAACAACCACAAACGCATAAATAATGTCAAATGATTATAAAAGTAATCATTCTTCACCAAAAAATAAGGTTTCATTAATCATTCTTTATTATTGACACTGTTCTCAGCCTCTATCGCTTATAACCTCATTTCTCTATTTTTATTTTTATTTTTATTTTAATTTGTTGTATGAGAGTAGGGCAAAGCTAATAAAAAACTATGAATTGTGTCGTCTTTGAATAATTAATATATAATCTTTACCGACGTTCTTATCTGAATAGTGAATTGAGGCCTACAAATTTTATTAGAATTAGCATAAGGCTTGCACTTTGTGTAGGTTGAACATATCTTTAATTATAATTTCATATCATAACAACAACTCTAATATTATTTGTTGACGGTTGATTTTGGTCTCAGGGCAATATGAGAATATTACTCCCGAGACAATCCTCCCTCAATAGTGAATTTGTTTGGTTATGGGGGACCAAAAGCAAACTTAGCAAAAGACAGATAAATATGCCAATTGACAAGGAGATTTAACGTGGTTCGGCGGATCTTGGTCCGACCTACGTCCACGGGCACAAAAAGGATGATACTTTTATTACTCAAACACGCTTCTCAGCTCTGCTTCTTGTTTTTTACAAGTCTGATGGTAATGATTCTGATGATGATTCTTAATGTTCTCCCCTTCTTTTTCCTTTATGCACACTCTACCCTTCTATTTATAATAGTGTAGAAATCAGATTCCTTCTCCTACAAGAATTTCCTAGTTGAAACTATTTCATTTTCCCATAAGGATTCATAGTCAAAACTATTCCCTTTTCCCATAAGGATTCCTAATCAAAACTACATTTACTTTCTTTATCCTACTAGGACTCTGACTCACCAGTTTTCCTCATGAAAATATGATAACTTGTCGTCTTATCCGCAAGAATATGGTGTCATCTTCCGGAGCACGCCTCGCCATATGCTCGGTCTTCATGAGGTCGGTCATAATGGTCATTTGAGCTGAGAATGCTGTTGTCGATCTGATAATGCCCGGTCATCCGATCTTATGTGTTCGGGTTACAGATCATAAGTGCTCGGCCGCTAACACATGTGGTCGGGTCGGTATTAATGATCTCGATCAAGAAGGGAGTTACCCTTTTACCCATGCCGTGCTGCTTAAATATCATAGTGCCTAAAAAACACCATCAACATCTATCCCCTAGTTCTCGGTAACAACGAGTTTGTGAGTTAATGCCGGGAACTATAAAAAAAGATGGTGTGTCAATGAATCCGTCGGTGGTCACTTCAGGAACTGCAGAGAAAAATGCCTTGGCTGCAAATCTGGTCATTCCTGCCATCTTCATGAGCTCAGTTAACGAGGATCCCGATATCTACCTGTGGAAAAAATGTTTTGCCCTTATGCTGATGACGATCGACTCGGTGGGATGTAACCCGACCCCGAGCTGAGAAGAACATTTGGCTCTGGGGGAATGTCACCTCCCCAGACCAATAGATGGCCGACCATGGGGGAGATGCTCCAATCTCATGTCGATGATAAGTCTCTCGGTGGGACGTATCTCGACCCCGAGCTGAGAAAGACTTGGCTCTGGGGGAATATTACATCCCCAGTCCAAAGAAGCCGACTCGGTGGGACGTAACCCGACCCCGAGCTAAAAGAAAGACTTGGCTCTGAGGGAATATTACATCCCCAGTCCAAAGAAGCTAACTCGGTGGGACGTAACCCGACCCCGAGCTAAAAGAAAGACTTGGCTCTGGGGGTATGTTACATCCCCAGTCCAAAGAAGCCGACTCGGTGGGACGTAACCCGACCCCGAGCTGAAACAAAGACTTGGTTCTGGGGGAATGTTACATCCCCAGTCCAAAGAAGCCGACTCGGTGGGACGTAACCCGACCCCAAGCTGAAAGAAAGAATTGGCTCTGGGAGAATGTTACATCCCCAGTCCAAAGAAGCCGACTCGGTGGGATATAACCCGACCCCGAGCTGAAAGAAAGACTTGGCTCTGGGGGAATGTTACATCCCAGTCCAAAGAAGCCGACTCGGTGGGGCGTAACCCGACCCCGAGCTGAAAGAAAGACTTGGCTATGGGGAATGTTACATCCTCAGTCCAAAAAGCCGACTCGGTGGGACGTAACCCGACCCCGAGCTGAAAGAAAGAATTGGCTCTGGGAGAGTGTTACATCCCCAGTCTAAAGAAGCCGACTCGGTGGGACGTAACCCGACCCCGAGCTGAATAAACCATAAGGCCTCGGTGGAACAAAATCCAGCCTCGAGTCGAATAACCAAGCAGCCTCGGCGAAACGAAATCCAGCCCCGAGTCGAATAACCAAGCGGCCTCGGCCGAACGAAATCCAACCGCGAGCCGAATAAACAAGTGGCCTCGGCGGAACGAAGTCCGGCCCCGAGCCGAATAAACAGTGGCCTCGGCGGAACGAAGTCCGGCCCCGAGCCGAATAAACAAGTGGCCTCGGCGGAACGAAATCCAGCCCCGAGCCAAATAAACATATGGCATCGGCGGAACGAAATCCAGCCCCGAGCCAAATAAACATCGGTCTCGGCGGTTCAAGAGCAGACCCGAGCCGGAAAGAGACTCGGTCTCGGCGGTTGATGAGCGGAAATATATCAATATTTACCACCCCTTTAACTTAATATTTTGTTTAGTTTCTCGGGTTTGATGAATGTTTTGATGTGTTTTAGTTTATTTTGCAGATAAAATAATATCGGGTCTCAATGAAATTATTTAGGATGAAATGGGTCAAATAAGGGCAATTATTGGACTTGATATATTAATTTTGGAGATTGGAAACTTGAAAGGGCGTTTTGACGAAGTGCAGTTTTGGAAATTCCAGTTTTGCGCATCTGTCGTATTTTGGGCATAACTTTTTACTCAGATATCGGATTGAGCTGATTCAAGTGCCAGATTAAAGAAGACTCAAAGATCTACAACTTTGAAAGAGAAAATATTTTCGAATTCGGATGATTTCATGACCGAAATTGATGAACCATCCAGAAGTGTGTGGAGTGTAATTATTAAAAGTCATTATCAATCATTTTCAAAGCAAAATATTAATTAATTAATAATTAATAAAAATTTCAAATCAACACCAAACAAGATAAGAAATTATTGGAGCAATTATGGATTTGGTGGAGTAATTAGTGGAGAAATAATAATGTAATTGGTGGAGAATTGATTGATGATTTGATGGTGGCAAAATTTTGCCTATAAATACCAAGCCATTTCATTTGTAAAATTCATACTTTCTTCTTTGAATTCTTAATGAATAAATAAGAAGATTGTATCTAGTTTGTTTATTTTTAGTTTTCAGTAATTAATTTTCAGTTTCGCACTTTCTTTTCTTTACTTTTCAGTTTTTATTTTTCGCAATTTACTTTTACGCACAATACTTTTCTTTCTTTAATTTTTCAGTTTTTACTTTTCAGTAATGAGGAGGTAACTTCCCCAGCTATGGTGAAAGGTAATTCTTTTACTATTACTATTTAGATTAATCTCCCTTAAAAATAATATATTCACTATTTAAAATACTGATTAATAAAGGATACCGCTATATTGGTCGGTTGGCAATTCAATTTAATCTGGTTTAAACCTGACTAATCAAGGATACCGCCAGATTGGTCGGTTGGTAAATTTATTTTGGTACCGCCTTTATGGCTGGATTATGGACAAATATTACCGCCTATATGGCTGGTTGGACTTAATTTGACTTAATCAGGATACCGCCAGATTGGTCGGTTGGTAAAATAATATCACAAGTTTATATATTATTTTATGGGAGATATCTAAATTAGTAGTAGTAAAAGTAATTCCTTTTACCTTAGCATTTTATTTTATTTTACATTTCAGTTTTACTTTATGTCTTTTACTTTTCAGTATTTTTACTTTATGTCTTTTACTTTTAAGTTGTTACTAGCCCTAGTTATGTGTTAGTTATCTGGGGTCGTGATGAATTCTAATATCACCGGTTTATAAGGGGTTATTTTATAGTTTGGGTAATTTAAAGGTTTACTTATTAAGTCTTAAGCTTAATGCTTCTTGTTGTCTGATCACCAATAAGATTGATGTGGTAAATCTAAAATGAACTAGACATAGAGATTTTAGGTTTCAGCCTTAGACTTAATAGCCCACGATCTTCCTTGAGGATAGATAACCCTTTAATAGATTTCCTTACAGGATAGGAATATACCTGTCGGGCGGGGGTAGCCATAATTGGAACTTAAACTTAATGAATCCAGATAATTTGGTTGACATAGACATATGGTTCAATTGGGTTAAACTGGGTATTTGCATCTGACCATCGACAGAGGCTTTTGCATAATTTAGTGTTCCAGGTTAGTAAACTGATTTATTACACAAACATAAAATAACCACTTCATCTTTTAAATGATATTAGAATGATTCACGACCCTAGATCTTTGTGTCTTTTGTTATTTTCCTTAGTATTTTCTTTTGTCTTTTTATTTATTTATTTATTTTGTAAAACCACTTTCAATCAATCAAACAATCATTCTCTTCTCTATTTAATTAGATATCTGTAAATAAATAGATTCAATAATTAATAACAACAGTAGAAATTAAGTCCTCGTGGGATCGATATTTTTATACTACTTGAACGATACGTGCGCTTGCGTTATACGTGTGTGTTTACGCCGGTCAAGTTTTTGGCGCCGTTGCCGGGGACTTATATTTCTTGAGTTGTTAATTTTGAAACTATCTAATTTACTTGTATCTAATTTTCTTTATCTTTATCTTTAATTTTTATTTCTTTATTGTATTTTCAGGTGATTTAAAAATGGAACACTACTGGGAGATTGAAAGATTACGAGCTTTACAAGAAGATACACCCCACATCTAGGAGCAACAGTCCGGTTTTCTAAGGCCTATTGTCCAGCCCAACAATTATCACTGGATGCCAGAACCATCATACTTTCCATCTTATCCACCATCCACCTACTATCCTCAACAAAAACCAGAACCATCAGAGGAAGAACAATTGATTGATATGCTCAAAATTTTTTCCAAGAAACGAGACGGAAAGTTGGATACAATGCTTGAAACAAGCCTGAAGCAACTTGAAAGTATTCAGAGACAATCAGAATTCATTCAGAGGATGACAGATCAAATGAGACAATTAACAGAAAACCAGAACTACATACCTCAAGAACCAGTTTCAGATGACACTGATGAAGCCTTCAAGTACCTAGAAATCCACAAAGACACTTCAACAGAGGAGGAGGCTGAGCAGTATCAACAACCAGAGGTATCAGTTCAGGAACCCGAATCGGTAAAGTCTCAATTTGACTTTTATTATTCAGATTCTGACGAAGATGAAGCTGATCTTTTTGTACCAACTGCTCCAACAACGGAGGATCAAACTTTCAATCCTCAAAATGAAGATCTTGGAGCATGCTTTACCATGATGTTTGAAGAAGATCTATCTGAACCATCCATTCCAGTCATATCAGAGGATGAAAACCTAATTTCAGAAACATCTTTGCATCCTCGGGTTGACAATTTTGAAGCATGTATTTCACAGATGACAGATGAAGAGCTGAATATGGAAATTTTAAAATACATCTGTGAAGAAAATGTGGAGCAAAACAGAGCAAATGGAGGAGCAAATGTCTGACCTTAATAAAGATCCAGAGCATTCAGGAGAAACATCGCTGTTTTGGGGAGTACAAATCAAAGATATCACCCAGAAGCTTGACAGAATGGAACTTCCATTCCAAGTCAAGCACCATATAAGACCTCCTGATTTTCTTTCTTTCTTTGCAGGAACCACTGGAGTAACAAGGAGCAAAAAGGTGGCACGAGCACTGAATGGGACAAAACTCTTTTTGCCACCTTACTGTTGGAAGAGACCCTTCAAAAGCAACGCTCACGGGATTGTTTTTGATCGGACATCTAAAACGACATTGAAACCTCCTTAACAGATGAATTTCAGTCACGTCTGGCTGAAGACGAAAAATTTAGCGCTAGCAGGGAGGCAACCCATGCAATTTTTTGTAATTTTTATATTTTGTGTATACATGTTGTAGAGTTTTTAATTTTGTGTGTTAGTTTTTCAGGGAAAGCACGAACGGAGCATTTTAAGACAGAAGGAATGGTGTTTGGCAATCACAAGATGAGAGCTAATTCATTAGTGGTGGTTGAGTAAGGAATGGATTCTTGAGACGCATCCTGATGAATTTATATACCAAACTAGTGGCGTATTGCGTACACAATTCTGTTGCCTTAATTATTGCTTTGATTTGCTTTTCTTTTGTTTTTATCTTTATTTTCGCCGACAAGATTTATACTTTTTGACTTTTCACGATTTATTTTAACGTTCATCTAATAATTGTCATTTGGCAGATACTAGTGCAATTATTACTCACCCATTTCCAGGTCTATAAATTCAGCTATGCATTTTCTCTTCAATCCATTCAGAGATACACATCTAAATAAGAGAGAGAAAATGGAAGCAACTTCACAGCAGCGAATCAAGCGAATTTGTGTTTTCTGTGGATCTAATTCTGGTAATAAACCAGAATTCATCGAGGCTGCGAAGGAATTGGGGCGAGTCATAGCGGAGCGAAATATGCACCTGGTATATGGCGGTGGCAATCTTGGATTGATGGGAAGTATTTCAAAAGCTGTTCAGGATGGTGGCGGTCATGTTTTGGGAATCATTCCAAAACCTTTGGCGGACGAACACTTAATCGGACAAACAAATGGAGATGAACGCATCGTATCTGGAATGCCCGAACAAATTCATGAAATGATCAATACTGCAGATGCGTTTATTGCGTTACCAGGAGGGCTTGGGACGTTTGAGGAAATGTTTACAGTAGCATCATGGGCGCACTTAAATATTCATCGGAAGCCCATTGGGTTACTTAACATTGAGCATTTCTTCGATTTTCTGTTTGTATTTCTTGCAGAAGCCAAAAGACATGAGTTCGTCACGAAATCAGTACATGATATCTTCCTGACTGCGACAAAGGCCGAAGAATTAATTGACCAAATCATAGCCTTTGAACCAAAACTCGATCCCATTCTCTCCAAGTTGGACTGGACAGACAACGATCGTGGTAAGAAGCGTAAACTGGACATAGATCTTAATCGGTAGTTCAACTAACCAGGTACGATTTTCTAACTTTTCTTCTACTGTTTAAGACATTGGGGACAATGTCTCATTTAGGTTTGGGGGAGAAATTAGTTATTAGTACCTTGTTTTTAGTTTGTATGTTGTTTTTATTTTTAGTCCAAAATTTTTCGAAAAATACAAAAAAAAATGAAAAAATTTCAAAAAAAAAATTACAAAAATATTTTGTGTTTTTGTGTTTTTAATTTGACTAAAAAAGTGAAATTGGTAAGAGATAGCCGAGTAAGGAGTTTCCACTCCTGAGACGTATCTCAAGCCTATTTCGAAACAAGTTAATTTTTGTTTATTTCCTTTTGAATTATTTAATTTGTAAATTCTCCATAAAATTGACTAAAATGAATCTTCATATGCTCAGTTGACAGATATTATCAACATACATGGTAACATACATACATGAACTAAAATTGAAAAGTTTGTAATATTCAGTGCTCTAGTTTAATTGGAAAAAGCAGCTCAAAAAAGCAATGAGTAATAAAAAAAAAAAAAAAAAAAAAACGTCTGAGATCCGAGTTATTAAGTCTGTAAGGGTGTTTTAACACCTAGTGCCCTAAAACCAACTGGTTTGGGAGTCACTGGCCCAACACTCGCTACATGGATCAAAGATGCTGCAAAAATATATTTATATCTGAAGTCTGGGTAATTAAGTCCGTAGGGGTGTCTTAACACCTGGTGCCCTAAAACCAACTGGTTTGGGAGCCACCGACCCAAAGCTCGCTACATAGATGGAAGATATTGTATATAAATAAAAAATAGAGAAAAATCAAAGAAAAAAATCAGAAAAATGAGAAAACAATTATTCCATTGCTCCAAAAAGGTGTGAAATCTGATAGAACTTTAGGACAAAAATATTACTCTCTTATCAACTGCACTTATGACTGTTGTGGGCAAAAATGAGTTGATTAATATTTGTTGGCTGTGTATATGGAGAATGGTAAATATAATCGGAGAATTTACTTATTCTGTAATTTAGAATGAAACAAAACAACTATTACTTGGAGTAGAAGTTTCACCTGATTAGTCACTAACTTCTCTTTTCTCTTGTCTTTTTGCTTTTGTGTGCATTAGTTTTAACTACCTTTTTACTTTTGTAAAACGTTTGTGGGTATCGTTGCTGTAAGCCCTCACGAGACTATAACTCGTCCACTAGGGACACCTAGGGGTTTAAAGGCTTGTTGCATATGCTAAATGCAACCGTGATCCCTACGAAAGTGGCTTAGTTTAATTTTAATTGTTTCTTGTATTTTATTTTGTTGTTTTGCTCGAGGACTAGCAAAATGTTAGGTTTGGGGGTGTGATGAGCGGAAATATCAATATTTACCACCCCTTTAACTTAATATTTTGTTTAGTTTCTCGGGTTTGATGAATGTTTTGATGTGTTTTAGTTTATTTTGCAGATAAAATAATATCGGGTCTCAATGAAATCATTTAGGATGAAATATGGGTCAAATAAGGGCAATTATTGGACTTGATATATTAATTTTGGAGATTGGAAACTTGAAATGGCGTTTTGACGAAGTGCAGTTTTGGAAATTCCAGTTTTGCGCATCTGTCGTATTTTGGGCATAACTTTTTACTCAGATATCGGATTGAGCTGATTCAAGTGCCAGATTAAAGAAGACTCAAAGATCTACAACTTTGAAAGAGAAAATATTTTCGAATTCGGATGATTTCATGACCGAAATTGATGAACCATCCAGAAGTGTGTGGAGTGTAATTATTAAAAGTCATTATCAATCATTTTCAAAGCAAAATATTAATTAATTAATAATTAATAAAAATTATCAAATCAACACCAAACAAGATAAGAATTATTGGAGCAATTATGGATTTGGTGGAGTAATTAGTGGAGAAATTAATAATGTAATTGGTGGAGAAATTGATTGATGATTTGATGGTGGCAAAATTTTGCCTATAAATACCAAGCCATTTCATTTGTAAAATTCATACTTTCTTCTTTGAAATTCTTAATGAATAATAAGAAGATTGTATCTAGTTTGTTTATTTTTAGTTTTCAGTAATTAATTTTCAGTTTCGCACTTTCTTTTCTTTACTTTTCAGTTTTTATTTTTCGCAATTTACTTTTACGCACAATACTTTTCTTCTTTAATTTTTCAGTTTTTACTTTTCAGTAATGAGGAGGTAACTTCCCCAGCTAGGGTGAAAGGTAATTCTTTTACTATTACTATTTAGATTAATCTCCCTTAAAAATAATATATTCACTATTTAAAATACTGATTAATAAAGGATACCGCTATATTGGTCGGTTGGCAATTCAATTTAATCTGGTTTAAACCTGACTAATCAAGGATACCGCCAGATTGGTCGGTTGGTAAATTTATTTTGGTACCGCCTTTATGGCTGGATTATGGACAAATATTACCGCCTATATGGCTGGTTGGACTTAATTTGACTTAATCAGGATACCGCCAGATTGGTCGGTTGGTAAAATAATATCACAAGTTTATATATTATTTTATGGGAGATATCTAAATTAGTAGTAGTAAAAGTAATTCCTTTTACCTTAGCATTTTATTTTATTTTACATTTCAGTTTTACTTTATGTCTTTTACTTTTCAGTATTTTTTTACTTTATGTCTTTTACTTTTAAGTTGTTACTAGCCCTAGTTATGTGTTAGTTATCTGGGGTCGTGATGAATTCTAATATCACCGGTTTATAAGGGGTTATTTTATAGTTTGGGTAATTTAAAGGTTTACTTATTAAGTCTTAAGCTTAATGCTTCTTGTTGTCTGATCACCAATAAGATTGATGTGGTAAATCTAAAATGAACTAGACATAGGGATTTTAGGTTTCAGCCTTAGACTTAATAGCCCACGATCTTCCTTGAGGATAGATAACCCTTTAATAGATTTCCTTACAGGATAGGAATATACCTGTCGGGCGGGGGTAGCCATAATTGGAACTTAAACTTAATGAATCCAGATAATTTGGTTGACATAGACATATGGTTCAATTGGGTTAAACTGGGTATTTACATCTGACCATCGACAGAGGCTTTTGCATAATTTAGTGTTCCAGGTTAGTAAACTGATTTATTACACAAACATAAAATAACCACTTCATCTTTTAAATGATATTAGAATGATTCACGACCCTAGATCTTTGTGTCTTTTGTTATTTTCCTTAGTATTTTCTTTTGTCTTTTTATTTATTTATTTATTTTGTAAAACCACTTTCAATCAATCAAACAATCATTCTCTTCTCTATTTAATTAGATATCTGTAAATAAATAGATTCAATAATTAATAACAACAGTAGAAATTAAGTCCTCGTGGGATCGATATTTTTATACTACTTGAACGATACGTGCGCTTGCGTTATACGTGTGTGTTTACGCCGGTCAGCGGTACAAGAGCAGACCCGAGCCGGAAAGATACATCGGTCTCGGCGGTACAAGAGCAGACCCGAGCCGAAAAAGACATCGGTCTCGGATGTACAAGAGCAGACCCGAGCCGGAAAGAAACATCGGCATCGGCGGTACAAGAGCAAACCCGAGCCGGAAAGAAACATCGGTTTCGGCGGTACAAGAGCAGACCCGAGTCGGAAAGAGACATCGGTCTCGGCGGTACAAGAGCAGACCCGAGCCGGTAAGAGACATCGCTCTCGGCGGAACAAGAGCAGACCCGAGCCGGAAAGAAACATCGGTTTCGGCGGTACAAGAGCAGACCCGAGGCTGAAGAAAACATCGGTCTCGGCGGTACAAGAGCAGACCCGAGCCGGAAAGAAACATCGGTCTCGGCGGTACAAGAGCATACCCGAGCCGGAAAGAAACATCGGTCTCGGCGGTACAAGAACAGACCCGAGCCGGAAAAAGACATCGGTCTCGGTGGTACAAGAGCAGACCCGAGCCGGAAAGAAACATCGGTCTCAGCGGTACAGGAGCAGACCCGAGCCGGAAAGAGACATCGGTCTCGGCGGTACAAGAGCAGACCCGAGCCGGTAAGAGACATCGGTCTCGGGGGTACAAGAGCAGACCCGAGCCGGAAAGAAAACATCGATCTCGGCGGTACAAGAGCAGACCCGAGTCGGAAAGAGTCATCGGTCTCGGCGGTACAAGAGCAGACCCGAGCCGGAAAAAGACATCGGTCTCGGCGGTACAAGAGCAGACCCGAGCCGGAAAGAAACATCGGTCTCGACGGTACAAGAGCAGACCTGAGCCGAAAAGAGACATCAGTCTCGGCGGTACAAGAGCATGCCCGAGCTGGAAAAAGACATCGGTCTCGGCGGTACAAGAGCAGACCTGAGCCGGAAAGAAACATCGGTCTCGGCGGTACAAGAGCAGACCCGAGCCGTAAAACAAATATCAAAACAATTGTGTGAGCCATAACAAAAAAGCATAATCAAATGTCAACCTAAGACATAAAATATCTTACTCACCTTTTTGGGATCTGTTCCCTTTCTTGCAACTCTACAAGGGTCACTACAAGCAATGCTCTTCTTAATACATCCTTTCTGCATCTCAGCATTCCACGCATCCGACCGGATGACTTCCGCTATCAACTTGGTCGACCTCAAAAGCCGAATGGTCTATGTACACACTGAGATAGCCTTCTTTCACCAAGTCTTCCACCTGCTTCCGCAGGTCTCTGCACTCATTCGTGGCATGTCCCCTTACGTCATGGTAGATACAGTATGCCCTACTATTTCCCTCCTCAATCGGGAACCTCCTCAAATTAGGCTCGGCCAACAGACCTTTATCCTGGATTTCCCGAACTATCTGGTGAAATCCCTGACGATCGGTGATTTCCATCTTCTGCCATCGTCTTACTACGCGAGCTATTTTTTGTTGAATTCCCCACAGACGGCGCCAACTGTTGACGGCTGATTTTGGTCTCAGGGCAATATGGGAATATTACTCCCGATACAATCCTCCCTCAATAGTGAATTTGTTTGGTTATGGGGGACCAAAATAAACTTAGCAAAAGACAAATAAATACGCCAATTGACAAGGAGATTTAACGTGGTTCGACGGATCTTGGTCCGACCTACGTCCACGGGCACAAAAAGGATGATACTTTTATTACTCAAACACGCTTCTCAGCTCTGCTTCTTGTTTTTTACAAGTCTGATGGTAATGATTCTGATGATGATTCTTAATGCTCTCCTCTTCTTTTTCCTTTATGTACACTCTACCCTTCTATTTATAATAGTGTAGAAATCAGATTCATTCTCCTACAAGAATTTCATAGTTGAAACTATTCCCTTTTCCCATAAGGATTCATAGTCAAAACTATTCACTTTTCCCATAAGGATTCCTAATCAAAACTACATTTACTTTCTTTATCCTACTAGGACTCTGACTCACCAGTTTTCCTCATGAAAATAGGATAACTTGTCGTCTTATCCGCAAGAATAGGGTGTCATCTTCCGGAGCATGCCTCGTCATATGCTCGGTCTTCATGAGGTCGGTCATAATGGTCATTTGAGCTGAGAATGCTGTTATCGATCTGATAATGCCCGGTCATCCGATCTTATGTGTTCGGGTTACAGATCATAAGTGCTCGGCCCCTAACTCATGTGGTCGGGTCGGTATTAATGATCTCGATCAAGAAGGGAGTTACCCTTTACCCCTACTGTGCTGCTTAAATATCATAGTGCCTAAAAAACATCATCAACATTATTTTCGGCATTTATATTGTAAATACTTCAAATCTCGTCGGTTTTATGGTTTAAATGAGAAAATTGATTTACTTACACTTATATTTATGTTTCATTCATTTGTCTCCAATTATCAAACAATATTTCCCTATGCAAAAAATTAATAGTTAGAGTTTGCATCTTGAAGCACAACCAATAAAAAATTCGTTAAAAATTATAGAAATAATTCAAAATAAAATAAAAAATAATAATATACTCGAAATTCAAAAAATCGGCTAGGTTTTGTGGGCAGTTGATATTTAGATTTCTTATTTTGAAAGGATATTAATTTTTTTATATTATAATAGGTTTCTTATTTTAGTAATTTTATAATTAAAATAATAAAAACATTAATTGCGTATTACATTAAAGTCTTCTTATGTGTCACATATGTTTTTTTTAAATTTAATAGAATATTATAATATGTCATCTTATTATAATTGGTGATAAAAAAATCAATTATAAAGATTAAGTGTCCCGTATTTTTTTATTTTAATGAGAGATTATATATGTTTTATTATTGTAATAGGTTTCTTATTGTAATAGTTTATCATTTTAATTTTATAATTTAAAATAATAAATTATAACATGAATTAATTAAATTAATAGGTTTCTTATTTTAATATGAGATTATATTTTTATATTGTAAACTCAAAATAAAAAAAAAATTAGTTAGGTTTTATGGTGGCTGCTATTTAGGTTTATTATTTTAATAAAATATTATGTTTTTATATTATAATATGTTTGTTACTTTAATACTTTGTTTTTTTAGTTTTGTATTTTAATTAAAAAATTATTAATTGTAAAGATTAGGTGTTGCCTATGTTTTTTTTTTTTTTAAATATAAGATTATAATATGTCTTCTAAGTATAATAGGTAATAAAAAAATAACTGTAAAAATTAGGAGTCACATATGTTTTTAATAGGAGATTACAATATGTTTTCTTATTACAATAGTTTTCTTATTTTAATAGTTTGTCATTTTAATTTTATAATTTAAAAATAATAAATTAATTAAATAAAAAAAATTCTTATTTTAATAGAATATTATATTTTTATATTGTAATAGGTTTCTTATTTTAATTTTATAATTTAATAATAAAATTAGTTTTAGAGATGTTTTAATTTTATAATTTAATAATAAAAAATTAGTTATAAAGATTATATCTATGTGTGTGTATTTTGTCGGATTATCTATGATATTATTCACAAATTTAGCGGATAGTATAATATGATTTCTTGTATAATATAGTTCTTATTTATGGTGCGTTTACATACTCATAATTAGAATGAGATAGAATCAGAATGAAATAGAATCGGAATGAGGTGGAATGTGAATGGTAAATCGGAATCATAATAAGTTGTTTACTTAACTGTAGGAATCAAAATTGGAATGAAGCAGTATTACCATTGATGTGTTTACTTTGTCCAGTAATCGGAATGAATTCTTAAAAAGTTACAAAAATATCATTAGTTATAATTATATACTAATTTATTATTTATTAATTATTATTAATTTTTGATGTATTAAATTTTATGAAGTAAACAACCTTATATGAAATGATTCTCATTCCTCCATTTCTAGTGTGTTTACTTAAGGGTAATGTGAATGGAGGATTGTGAATCATTTCCAATAAGGTTGTTTACTTCATAAAATAATAAAATAATATATAATTATAATTAAGGGTATTTTTGTAACTTTTTAACAATTCATTTCGATTACTGGACAAAGTAAACACATCAATGGTAATACTGCTTCATTCCGATTCCTACAGTTAAGTAACAATTTATTCCGAATCCGATTTATCATTCCCATTCCAGCTCATTCCGATTCCATTTCATTCCGATTCCATCTCATTCCGATTACGAGTACATAAACGCACCATAGATGTATTCAATGTAGATGTTTAAAAATATTCTTAATTCAATTCGATTAATATGTTAGTATTTGTCTTTTTTTAATAAAATTAAATTTATTTTTTTAATAATCCTACGAGGGAGCATGTCTTTTTTTTTTTTTAATTAAATCTTTATTTTAATAAAATTATACATTTTGATTTCAATTAGAATAGTTAAAGATTTTAAAATTAAATAGATTAATAGATTAGTATTTGCCATTTTTTTAAAAATTAAATTGATTTTTTAGTATTCATACGTGTCGCGTTGAGGAAGCAGAAAAACATTTAACTTTTTTTTTTTTAATAATTTCAGGTGGCGCATTGAAAGAGCATGTCTTTTCTAATATAATTTATTTTTTATTTTTATATAATTATAAATGTTGATTTCAATTAGAATAGTGAAAACATTAAAATTGAATTAGTTTAATAGATTAGTATTTATCTTCTTTTTTTATAACAAATTTTAAATTAGATTAATTATTATTTGTTGACGGCTGATTTTGGTCTCAGGGTAATATTGGAATATCACTCCCGAGGAAATCCTCCTCAATAGTGAATTTGTTTGTTTATGGGGGACCAAAGGCAAATTTTAGCGGGAAACAGATAAACACACCAATCAACAAGGGGATTTAACGTGGTTCGGTGGATTTGGATCCGACCTACGTCCACGGACACAAAAAAGATGGTGCTTTTATTACTCAAACACTCTTCTCCGATCTCTACAAGTCAGAGCTCGAAGATTCAGATCACAAGTTTTGTTGATGATTCGATGATTTGATCGTGCCATTTACACATACTATGCCCTCCTATTTATAGTAATACAGAAATCAGACTCCTATTTGCATAAGTAATCCTAGTTGAATTTAGTCTCTTCTCCTTGTAAGGATTCCTAGTCCGATTCTCCCTTCTATTTTCTTATTCCTTTTCGGATTCTGACTTCATTTCCTTGTGAGAGTAGGATAATCTGCTTATCTTATCCGCAAGAATAGGGTGTCGTCATCTTGAATACGTCTCGCCGTCTGGTCGGTCTTCATGAGGTCGGTCATGACAATCTTTTATGCTGAGAATGTTTCTGTCAACCTGCAAGTGTCCGGCTGTCTGAACCCAAGTAGTCGGTTGCCGTCATAAAGTGCTCGGGCAATGTCTGTTGTGGTCGGGTCGGTATTAATGATCTTTGACCAAGGAGGGAATTACCCTTTTGCCCATGTCGTGCTGTCTTAAATACCATAGTGCCTAAAAACACCATCAACATATGTCCCCTAGTTCTCGGTAACAACGAGTTTGCGAGTTGGTGCCGGGAACTATAAAGAGGTGGCGTGCTGATTTATTCTTTTGGGGGTCGGCCTTGGTGTGGAGTCAATAGGTTGTGTCGCCTCTTCTTTAACGCCTTCTTCTTGAGACGCGCAACAGTCACGTCTATTTTAATGCCCGTCAAATCAACTTTAGGGTTTCTTCTTATTTCGACACTTGTCAAACATCCGCCGGGTTCCCGCCAAAAAGGGAACGAATCGACCGTGTAGAGGCGTCTTCACAGTGGGCTGATCTCAGCCGTCTGTTCAAACTTGGGAGACCTCTTCTGGAGTCGACGCCTGGCGTTCATCTGGGTTTCTCAATTAGATACAACGGTCACGAGCGTCTTGGTCATGACTATAAGAAAGCGAGGCTTCTACTGTTCCATCTTTTTCGGCAACTTCTCCTTCCTTTCTGCAAATATCTCGGTTGACTCACTCATATTTGCGTCTCGGATTTCAACTACGGGCTTCGTTCTCTGCTATGAGTATAAGGAGCGGGCATAACCATACTGCACAACCTCCTGCTTTTTCCGAGAAGAACAAGTAAGTTCTCTGAACGACTTCCACCTTTTTGTGCTTTTTGAATCTGAGTTTTTGCTAGGGAAAGATTTATGGTTTGCTGGGTTTCTGCTTTAGGGCACTTTTAGAGACCACCTGCTTTAGCTAACATGGAAACCGTGAGTAGTTTCTTTTAGCCGTAGACTGACTTCCCCTTCCTTCTTTGTTTTTCTGTGGGTGTCAGGGATGTCTGATAGCAGTTCTTCCCCTGAAAAGCCTCGAAGAGGTGAAGAGGTTATACCGGTTGAAGGCCAATCCTAGGTCGTACCACAGATGGTATTACCTTTCAGCTTATGACAGCTCGTCAAACATTGTCCGAAAGCTTCCTGATTCTAACAAGAATTTCAAAGACCTCTGGTTCTGGGCCACTGGTGACTGGGGGCGGACCTTGAGGTCGGATGACGGGGAGTTCTTGGTACCAAACATCTTTAGGGCGGGAGGTTAGGATACTGACCTTTAGCTTTTCTTCCTTAGTTTTTTGTTGGGTTTCTTATCCCTCTCCTTCTGTTATTCCTAGTTTGTTGGAGGGATGCGCCCAAAGTCTCTCATCAGGTCTGGAAGCGGGTATCCTGGGCTCGGAATTATGCTGCCCCCTGGAGGGAGTTGGTTAATGACGCGGCATTTGTTGAGTCGGGCCTTGTCTGGGCTGCTCCTTTGGAGGTCGCAGGCTGGATAGGTAGATGTCTTCTGGCTGTTTAGTTTGACTTCCCTGTTTGATGTCTTTGTTGTATGCTCGGTCCCTGATTTCCTTTTTTCCCTTCTTTGTAGGTATGTCAAAAAGGCCAAAGTTTCTTGAGAAATTGGCCGGTACTATGAAGAAAGCCGGCCGCGCTGATGCTGGAACTTCCCGATCACAGCCTGACCCTACTGGGGCTGAGAGGGCGTCTCAAGGAGATGTTCAGCCAGTTGCTCGGGGTCTCTCTTCTCCTGGTGCACAACCATCGGGATCTGCTCGTCTCACCAATCCGCCGAAGCCCTTGAGGAAAAGGAGGCGTCAATTTGGGTCAGAGGAGACCGATCTGGCTCAAGAGGAGGAGGAGGATCCTGCCCCGGCCAAGAAAAAAGACTTTCGCCGGATGAGAAAATCTTCCGAGGGCTCCGCTAAGAAGCGGAAAGGTTCTGTGATCCTCGGGGTGGATGACTTGGGGGAAAGCATCCGGGAGGCCACTTCCCATCTAGTGCCGGCCTTTAATAAATTGGCCGAGGTGATTCCCCCTGAGGAGGTCTCGAGATATGAAGACATCTCGCCCGAGGCTGTGGTGACCGAGATGAGCTCTCAGATGGCAAATGTAGTTTTATTCTCTCCTTTCTTCTTTTTGATTTCGGTTCCCGGTCTTCTTCATCTCGCGTCTTGACTTTCTTTGTTTTTGTGCAGGCCACTTACCTCATGGCGAAGAACAAAGATCTTCTTTTGAGCCTATTGTCCGAGGGTGGTCAGGCCCAGAGACTTCAGAATCGTCTTACGGAAGTGGAGGCTAAGTTGGCCGACCGGGAGGGGGTGATAGAGAACCTTGAGTCGACTGCTATTGAGAACTTTAAAATGAATAAGGCTCTTAAGGCTACTGCCTCATTGGAATGAAAACTTGCTGACACTGCCCGGGAGGATTTGAAGGCCGCCCAATCTGAGGTTGGCGTTTTGAAAGCGAAGGTGGCCAGTGTTGAGACCAAATTGAAGGCCAATGATGAACAAATGGCGCGGGCTCGGGATGATCTTGAGAGGAAAGAGGCCGAGCTCGAGGAGAGAGAGGCCGATCTTGAGGCCGAGAAGGAGGCTATTCGCCTTGAGAGGGTTGGTGACTGCGCCGAACTGATACCGATGGTGCTGCCAAGTCTGAACATGGATCCTATTTATGCGGCCATCAATTTCTGTAAAGGGGAGATCTCCGAGGAGGAGTTCCAGAAATGGCTCCCTCCCCCTACCGAGGAGGTGATGAATCCCGACCCCATTTCGGTCGTCCCTGCTTCTGGAGCTTCTCAAGAAGGACGACATGATATTCCAGCCTCCGGCGAGGACTGCCTTGAGATCCCTCCTCCCGTCCCTGAAGTAGAGGTCTCCCATGCCGCCGAGGATGAAGTAGCTGTTCCTCCTCCTGAGATCGAGCCAGTCATCCCGCCATCTGAGCTAGTTGAGGAAGAAATTCCTGCCCCTGCGCGGGCTGTATGAGAAAGGGTAACCCGACCGGGGCCCTGTGTACACTTTATCTTTTTGTAATAACATTAAAGTTTTTATTTTGACATACACACATATATATATCTATGCATATTTCTTATCTCTTTCTTCCCTTTTTTTTTATGTTTCCTGTTTGTCTGAATACTCTGAGACTTTTTCCAAACCAAAGGAGCTGATTCGGTGGGACGCAACCCGACCCCGAGCTGAGTGAGATACGGGCCTTGGGGAATTTTACCTCCCCAGTCCGAATAAACCGACTCGGTGGGACATAGCCCGACCCTGAGCTGTTGAAAGATTTGGACCTGGGGGAATGTTCCCTCCCCAGTCCAAAGAAACCGACTCGGTGGGACGTAACCCTGACCCCGAGCTGTGTGAAAGACTTAGACCTGGGGGAATGTCACCTCCCCAGTCCAAAGAAACCGACTCGGTGGGACGTAACCCTGACCCCGAGCTGTGTGAAAGACTTAGACCTGGGGGAATGTCACCTCCCCAGTCCAAAGAAAACGACTCGGTGGGACATAACCAGACCCCGAGCTGTGTGAAAGTCTTAGACCTGGGGGAATGTTACCTCCCCAGTCCAAAGAAACCGACTCGGTGGGACATAACCCGACCCCGAGCTGTGATGAACCAAGTGACCTCGGCGGAACGAATCCAGCCCCGAGCCAGGTAATCCAAGTGGCCTCGGCGGAACGAATCCAGCCTCGAGCCGAATAATTTTTGGGACTTGTATAGAAGGGAAGTGAATCAACCTTTTGAAGTCCTGCCTGATCCGGCATGGGCGTCCCTCTGCCAGATGGGCGAAAAATAAAAACAAGTATCGGGAAATAAAATAAAAGGCCGGGGGTGACTTAGCACCTATCCCATGAAAACGTTTTTCAAAAAGGAATAACAACATGGATGCCTCAAAACAGCGCGTCTGCCCGAGGTCTCCAAAACACAATTTTGAATCTTTCAATTCAGCGTCCCGGCGAACCAGGATTCAGATCAAAAAGAGCGTTTGATTGGTAAGGGCACATCCTCTACACGTCGGTTCACTGGGGAGCCTGTGTATTGTATAAGGGCTCCTCCTTACCACGCTGGAGTAGACACACGCTACAGGGGCAACAACGCATCCCCGTGCTGCGTCTCTCGCGGATCCGAGATGATGAATGGATCAAAGAGTGTCTGGGATATTAAGGGCACATTCCTCCTTAGGTCCGGGATCACTGGAGCTAGCAATCGTCACGGGGGCATCACCATCCCCCGTGCTATGCTTTCCCACGGATCCATTACACCGGGTAGGTGGGGATCAAAGATTGTTCGATACATTAAGGGCATATTCCTCCTTATGTTCGGTAACACTGGAGCAAGCAATCGCCACAGGGGTATCATCCTTCCCCGTGCTATGCTTCTCACGGATCCTTATGCATCGAGTATGTCCCTGAGGACCCCGAGCTAAAGAGATACTTGGCTCTGGGGGAATGTCCCGTCCCCAGACCAATGAGCATGACTCGGTGGGACGTAACCCGACCCCGAGCTGAGAAAGACACTTGGACCTGGGGGAATGTTACGTCCCCAGACCGAAGGCTGACTAGGTGGGACGTACCCCAGCCCCGAGCTGTTTGGAACGTTAAGGGCATATTTCTCCTTATGCTTCGGATTGTTGCATTGAGTATGTCCCCGGAGTTCTTTGCAAAATTTTTTATTTTTTAGAAGGGCGGATAAATAAAAAAAGTTTTTTTATTGATACTTGGGGACATACTGCCCTTCTTACAACTCTTTGTGGGTTATTTTGGGAGAGGCTCTGTATTTGAATTCATGTCCCTCATTTGTTTGCCATAAGCGGATAGGAGGAAGGGAAAGTTTTACTGGAAGTATTTCCTCAACATCTCAGCGTTCCAGGGCTTTTTCAATATCGTGCCGTCCAGCCGTTCTAGGATGTACACTCCTGGTTTCACCACTTTTATCACCTTGTAGGGCCCTTCCCATTTGGCACCCAAGGAGCATTCCTCTGGCTTTCGAGTATTTAGGGTGACCTTTCTCAGCACCAGGTCGCCTGGGATGAAGGTGCGTGTCCGAACCCTTTTATTGTAGAAACGGGCAATCCTCTGTTGGTAGATTGCTGTTTTCATGGCCGACCTCTCCCTCTTCTCCTCGATCAGGTCGAGATGGTTTCTGATAAGTCCTTCATTCTGCTTACCCTCGTAGTGTTGAACCCTGTGTGAGGTCACCCCGATTTCTGCCGGGATGACAGCTTCATATCCGTATGCTAAGGAGAATGGGGTTTCCCCCGTGGAGTCTTTATAGGTTGTCCGATGCGCCCATAGTACCTCTGGTAGTTCTTCGACCCATAGGCCTTTGCTGGATCCAAGCCGAGCTTTGAGGTTGGCCTTGATGGTCTTGTTTGTTGCCTCGACTTGTCCGTTTGACTTGGGATGGGCTGGCGTGGCGAACCTTAGGGCGATCTGGAGATCCTTGCAAAGTTTCCTGAAGCCTTTGCTGTCAAACTGCTTCCCGTTGTCAGTGATGACGGCTCGGGGAATCCCGAACCGGCAGACGATATTTTTCCTCAGGAACTCAGTGGCTTTTTTCTCTGTTATGGTGGACAGTGGCTCTGCCTCCACCCATTTGGTGAAATAGTCGATGGCCACGATGGCATATTTTGCCTGCCCTTTCCCTTGTGGCATCGGCCCAATGATGTCTAGTCCCCACTGGGCGAACGGCCAGGGACTGAGTAGTGTACTCAACTGCTCGGCTGGTTGGTGGTGGAGATTTGCGTTTTTCTGACATCCTTCGCACTTGCGGGCCACTTCAACGCCATCCTGGTGCATGGTTGGCCAGTAGAAACCTTGTCTTAAGGCTTTGAAAGCGATTGAGTGACCTCCGGCGTGGCTCCCGCATATGCCCGTGTGTATCTCACTGAGTACATAATTTGCCTCTTCTTCTGCAAGACATCTTAAGAGGGGGACTGAGTAACCCCGTCGGTAAAGTACCCCGTCGATTAGGCAGAATTTAGTGCTCTTGTATCTTAACTTTCTGGCCTCTGTTTTGTCCTCTGGTGTTTCTCCTGTTTCAAGATACTCTCTGATGGGTTGCATCCATGATGCTTTGCTTTCTTTATCTAGAACTTCTACTTTCGATTCCCCTACGCTCCTTTCCCGGATGTAAATCAAAGGGATTATCCTTGGGTGTTCGGCTTTTGTTGAAGAGGCGAGCCGCGCCAAGGAGTCTGCCTCACAATTGTCCTCTCGGGGGATTTGTTCGAAGCGTACATCCCCCATCTTCCCGGTTAACTTTCGCACCTCAGTCAGATAGGCCATCATGTTAGGCTCTTTTGCTTGGAACGCCTCTTTTAGTTGTTGAATAGCTAACTGCGAGTCACTCTTTATTACCACATCTCAGATCCCTAGCACCGTGCATAGTCTCAAACCGCCCAGTATTGCTTCATACTCTGCTTCATTGTTGGTCGCTATGAAAGCGAACTTTAGGGCAAGTAGGATTTCTTCTCCTTTGTCGCTTTTTAGGATGACCCCTGCCCCATTGCCTTGTGTGCTGGCCGAACCGTCTACGGACATTTGCCACTTGTCTTCGTCTATAGCCAGGATTTGGGGGTCGGTATACTCGGCGACAAAATCTGCCAAGGCTTGTCCCTTTACTGCTGCTCTTGGGAGGTAGGTGATGTCGTGTTCACTTAGTTCTACCGACCACTTTACTAATCTGCCGGAAACCTCTGGCCGCTGCAGAATTTGTTTTAAGGGGTGATCGGTGTAGACCTTGATAGGGTGGGCCTGGAAGTAGGGCCGTAGTTTCCGAGCTGCCGTAACTAGTGAAAGGGCGACTAGTTCGTGTACTGGATACCGGGTTTCAGCGTCTAAGAGGGCTTTGCTGATATAGTAGATAGGCTTCTGGATTTTGTCGGTCTCTTGTATCAGTACTGAACTTACTGCTCGGCCTGAAACAGCCAAATATAGGTACAACGCTTCACCCGGGAGTGGTTTAGCCAGGAGTGGGGGCTGCACCAGATACTGTTTCAGTTGCTGGAAGGCTTCTTCGCACTCCGCCGTCCAGTCGACATCCTTTTTTGCTTTTTGAATTACTTTGAAGAAAGGGTGGCATTTGTCGGTTGCTCGTGATATGAACCGGTTGAGGGCAGCCACTCTACCAGTCAGGCTCTGTACTTCCTTTACTGTTTTAGGAGACTTTAGGGCCAGTATTGCCTGGATCTTCTGTGGATTTGCTTCAATCCCTCGGGCACTTACCATGTAGCCTAAAAACTTCCCTGATGCTACCCCGAAGGTGCATTTTTCCGGATTGAGTTTCAGGTTGTGTTTTCTTAGAAGCTCGAAGGTCCTTTTTAGGTCGCCCGTGTGGTTGTCTGGCTCTTTTGACATTGTTATCATGTCATCGACATAAACCAGCATTGTATTGCCGATGAGTGGTTTGAAAACCTTGTTTACTAGCCTCTGGAAAGTCGCCCCAGCGTTTTTTAGCCCGAAGGGCATTACTTTATAGCAGTAGAGCCCCTGATCCGTGATGAAGGTTGTCTTCTCTTCGTCCGCCGGGCACATTTTGACCTGGTTGTATCCGGAGAAAGCATCCATGAAGCTCAGCAATCCTTGACAGGCTGTGGTGTCTACCAATTGGTCTATGTTCGGCAAGGGAAAGCTGTCTTTTGGGCACGCTTTGTTTAAGTCGGTGAAGTCGACACACATTCGCCACTTGCCATTGTTCTTTCTGACCAATACCACGTTCGATACCCAATCCGGGTACCTTGCTTCCCTGATGAGACCCGCCTTTAGTAACTTCTCGACCTCGGCTGCTATTACTTTACTCCTCTCTTGATTGAAGTTCCTTCTCTTTTGCCTGACCGGCTTGCGAGATGAGTCTACTGCTAGGCGGTGATTGATGAATTTCGGGTCGATCCCCGGCATGTCATGGTATCCCCAGGCAAAGACGTCCGGGTATTCCTTCAGGCATTCTAGAAGATCTTGTTGTACGGATTTACTCAGGCCTCCCCCTATCTTTATACTTTTTCCTGTCCCGTAAAGGTCTATTTCCTCGGTTTCCTCAGCAGCAGCGAGTCGGGCATTCTTGTTTGGCCAGACGCCTGGGCTTCTGTCTTCTTCTTCTTTTCCATGGTTCCTTTGTCGTTTTCGGTTTTCTTCTGTGATGCAGAGAGTTTCTCGTGAGAGGGTGGCGAAGCAGCTGCGAGCTGTTTTCTGGCTCCCGCACACAATTCCAATCCCCTCACGAGTGGGGAATTTCAGCTTCAGGTGGTAGCAGGACATCGCGGCTTTTGTTTTCATCATGAAGGGTCGCCCGACGATGGCCTGGTAACTGCTCATGCAGTCTACTACAGTGAAGTCCGTCATGATTGTCCGGGTCCGGGGGTGTGTCCCGTCAGTTATAGCCAACTGTATCCTTCCTAGTGGGATGACGGCTGATCCTCCGAAACCGTATAAGGGAGTGCTATCGTTGGTCAGGGTTGCATATTCTACCCCTAGGCTGTCCAGTGCTTCTCTGGAAATTATGTCAACCGCGCTCCCGGGATCTACTAGGATTCTATCTACTTCCGACCCGCTGATGACTGCCTTGATTATCAATGCATCGTCATGAGGGAAACTTACTCCTCGGGTATCCTCATCAGTGAACATTATTGGTACCGACCGGCCTCCTGGTAGCCCTTTGCCCTGCTCTGTTTCTAAGATATCTGGTCCTCGGGTTCTGCTGTAATCTTTCCTTGACCGGTTAGAGTTTCCGGCCAGCGTTCTTCCTCCTGCGATGATATTGATTTGACGACCGCGTGCTCTTTGTCTGGCGGTCATGACCTCGTGGTCAATGTATTTGTTTAGATACCCGTTCCGTGCTAGATCTTCCATTTGTTCTCGCAGATCTTTGCATCCGTCTGTTGTATGTCCTTTGGAGTTGTGATGTACACAATAAGCCTTTAGGTTCCTTTTGTCCGGAGGGAATCTCCTCTGGTCGGGTTCCACTAAGAGGCCTTTCCCCTGGATCTCCATGACAATTTGTCCCAGTGGTTTCTTTGGGGGAATGTATGCATCTTCCCTGACCACATGGTTTCCTTGGGTCGGCGCCCTTCTCTCTTGATTGTCCCGGTGCAGTGGTTTGAATTCTTTGTGCTTCGGGGGTGGTCTTCTGGATTCCCTTTCTGTCCGGCGGGGGGCACCTTCCCTTGCGGTTCTTTCTTTGATGGTGTTCCCTCTTCGGGATACTTTTTCTTCATTCTCTAACAAAACGAATTTTCGGGCCACCTCCAGGGCGGTGGCGTAGTCCGGGGTGTCTTGGATCCTTAGATGGGTCCATAGCCTTCCGACCTTCAAGGCCCCTTTCAAGCTTTCCAGGGCCTCGGGGGATTCATACCCTCCGACTTCGAGTACCATATTATGGTATCTTTCAATAAATATCTTCAGAGGTTCATCGTCTCCTTGCTTCATGAGCCTGAGTTCTCCAATCGTTTTTCTGGGAACGCAAGCCCCTTTGAAGTGTCGTATGAATGACTTCTTCAGTTGTGCGAAGCTGCTGATGCTTCTCGGGGCTAGGCTTCTGTACCATAGAATGGCCGGTCCGGCCAGAGTTAGGGGGAAAACTTTGCAGATGGCGTCCCCTGTTACCCCTTGTACTTCCATTAATAGGATGAAACCTTCAATGTGAGTTTTGGGGTCGGTATGTCCCTTGTATGGCGCCATGGTCGGCATGCTGAATCTCTTCGGGAATTTCTTTGATTTTATTTCTTCCGTGAGGGGGGACTCATCTTTGACGTCCTGGGTATCCCCTCTGTTTTCATTGGGGTATACTCCCCATTTGACCAGCTCCTCCCGTAACCAAGATTTCATGCTGCTGTCCCGGGTCCCATGCCGCCCCCTGTGGTTTCTTTTCTTTCTGCTATCTCGAGAGTGGCGCTTCTCAGGGTCGGTGTCTTCTCGCACCTTTTCGGTATGTTCTTTCCTTCTTCTCTGAGTGCTTTGAGGGCTATCGTAGGAGGAGTCTGGTGATGATTTGCCATCTTCCTCCTCCCATGTGTCCTCGGTCTGGGAACCTCCCTGGACCACTACAGATCTCACCCTGTAAGGGTCTCTCCTCCGGGGTCTGTCGTCCTCACTTATATCGACAATCCTCTTTCCTTCTGCTATGTCGTTCCTTCGTCGGCTAGTCCCGGCCTCGAATTTTCCATTGTGTGCTCCTTTTATCCTTTCCAACGGTCTACTATGGTTTTTAGCAGAGTTTGGCTTTCCTCCCTTTCTTTCCTAAGGTTCTCCTCAATCTTCTCCATCCAATCTGCAGCCGAGCTCCCTGATGGTTGGTGGCTTCCGTCTTCCGCCATTGTCTCACTACGCGAGTTGCTTTTTGTTGAGTTCCCCACAGACGGCGCCAACTGTTGACGGCTGATTTTGGTCTCAGGGTAATATTGGAATATCACTCCCGAGGAAATCCTCCCTCAATAGTGAATTTGTTTGGTTATGGGGGACCAAAGGCAAATTTTAGCGGGAAACAGATAAACACACCAATCAACAAGGGGATTTAACGTGGTTCGGTGGATTTGGATCCGACCTACGTCCACGGACACAAAAAAGATGGTGCTTTTATTACTCAAACACTCTTCTCCGATCTCTACAAGTCAGAGCTCGAAGATTCAGATCACAAGTTTTGTTGATGATTCGATGATTTGATCGTGCCCTTACACATACTATGCCCTCCTATTTATAGTAATACAGAAATCAGACTCCTATTTGCATAAGTAATCCTAGTTGAATTTAGTCTCTTCTCCTTGTAAGGATTCCTAGTCCGATTCTCCCTTCTCTTTTCTTATTCCTTTTCGGATTCTGACTTCATTTCCTTGTGAGAGTAGGATAATCTGCTTATCTTATCCGCAAGAATATGGTGTCGTCATCTTGAATACGTCTCGCCGTCTGGTCGGTCTTCATGAGGTCGGTCATGACAATCTTTTATGCTGAGAATGTTTCTGTCAACCTACAAGTGTCCGGCTGTCTGAACCCAAGTAGTCGGTTGCCGGTCATAAAGTGCTCGGGCAATGTCTGTTGTGGTCGGGTCGGTATTAATGATCTTTGACCAAGGAGGGAATTACCCTTTTGCCCATGTCGTGCTGTCTTAAATACCATAGTGCCTAAAAACACCATCAACATTATTATTTCTTTATAATCCTACAATTTGTTTTTTTTTTTTTAAAGACGAAAAGAATTGCATGATAAGGACATGTCTAAAAATACATTTCATAAGAAAATCGAGTGTATCCATCATCAATGCAAATGAAACCTCTTTAATTGATAAATTTGGCATATACATGGACATGGTAGGAGAAAATTATTAGAAGTGGTTCAATTATTGGATTCACACTGCTCATTTTTTTTAAAAAAATTATTCAAAAATATATCGTATAGTATAATATTTTTTTATTATAATTTGATTATTATTTAATAGATTTATTAATTTAATTTTATAATTTAATAATATATCTTATTTTAATATGATAGTATAATAAGTTTTCTTATTAAAATAAAGTTATTATGAAATTATAATATGTATTTTTATTGTAATAGGTTTTTTATTTAATACATTTATTAATTTAATTTTATAATTCAATAGTGAGTCACCATGTGGTGCGATGGAGAAACTTAAAATGTTTAACTTTTATATATACTAGCTTGTGGCCTGCATTTTGTGCGGATTGAGTTCATATTTTATTATAATTTTATATGATAATAAAAATCTTAATGCAATCTCAAAATTTCATTTAATAACAATTGAATTTACTAATTTTAATATCAATTTAACTAACAAATTATTTCAAGCAATTTGATAATTCGAACATAATTGAATGGTGAATTTTCAAATAGTAACCTATTTGAGATAGATAAATAAATAATGAGATAAAATTTTACTTAACTTTTTTTAATCAAATAATTATATTAGAATGACATCTAAATAACTCATCAAGATTGTAATAATCTTGATATTTTTATCCCTAAAGGAGAGCCTACTCAACTTAAATTTTACAGACTTTCTTTAATAAAAAAAAATTGAATATTTGTTCTCACTTATCTTTCATGTATCCACTTTCTTATATTTTTCTTACTAACATTGAAATCGCAAGAAAACAACAAAGCAAATATTAACCCTTATATTGGGCATCATCTAAATTATTTTAGAAAATTTGGGAAATTTTTCTAATACGAAATATAATTTATCTTGGACTCATTAGTCTAATTACCTGTATAATTACAACAAAATGATAAATTATTCAAGAACAAACAAATTTGTGTTCCAAAATTCAATCAATGAAACCAAAGTACAATAAATAAATTATCACTTGAGGCAAGAACTAAACCTCGGGTTCCTACGCGGAGATTGAAAATATTAAATTGTAAAAAATTAAAAATTAAAAATAATAAATGAAATTCATGCCAATTTTGAATCAAAATACATACTCTCCTTATTCTTATTATCCTTCTTTTTTCCCACTGCTATCTATTTATACTACATCATTATCAATAATTTTTTCGTCTATTGTTGTTTCATCAGTAATGAGTAGCATAGAGTTTGCATACTTGCATAGAATTCTAGTTTGCATAAAATTGAACTATTTATTAGCATAAAGTTTGCATACGTAAATGATTAGTTGGCCAAGTAATTAACGTTAAATTGGTCTCTTAGTGACATATAAGAGTTAAATGCTTATTAGGATTATATTATATGAATATTTATATTTTTAATATTGGTTATTTCCACTGCTATCTCTTTCACTACTTCGTAGTCATTAATTTATTCGTCCATCGTCGTTTCATCAGTAATGAATAGCATAAAGTTTGCATACGTACATAAGGGAAATTATCATTTGTCCACTCAAAATTTAATTGATGTTTGAAAAAACAGATAATTTTGAGAAAATATTATTTATGCACCCAAAGTTATTAAAAACGGTCAATTACCACCAATAATTTAAGAAGTTTTATCATTTATCCACCCCAAATTTAGCGGATGTTCGAAAAAACACCCAGTTTTTAAGAACTTTGCGTGATAAATATGTATTTTTAAGAACTTTGGGTGTACATATATTATTTTCTCAAGACCGAGTATTTTTTCGAACATTAAATAATTTTCGGGTGGATAAATAATAATTTCCCTTGCATGAAATTGGAGTATTTATTAGCATAGAGTTTGCATACGTGCGTGATTAGTTAGCCAAGTAATTAAAGTTAAATTGGCCTCTTAGTAGCATATAAGAATTAAATACTTATTAGGATTGTATTATACGTATATTTATATTTTATAATAATGTTTTTTTTTCCACTGCTATATATTTCTACTACTTCGTAATCATTAATTTTTTTGTCCGTCGTCGTTTCGTCAGTAATGAATAACATAAAGTCTGTATACGTACATATAATTCTAGTTTGCATGAAATTGGATTATTTATTAGCATAAAATTTGCATACGTACATGATTAGTTAGTCAAGTAATTAAAGTTTAATTGGCCTCTTAATGGCATATAAGAGTTAATGCTTATTATGTTTATATCATACATATATTTATATTTTTTAATAATGAATTTTAATAAAATTTTCAAACTGTTAGTGAATTTTAATATTTTTCTTAATTATAATAATATTATTCTTAGTTGGGAAAATGGTAAACATATCAGATTTATTAAAGAATTATATATATAGATTAGCAATAAAAATGATAAACATATGTGGATCTATATTTACGGGATTCTGTTTGTGGTGATAAAATTATGATGATAAATTATATAAATTTATATACGTATTTGATTAAGAATATGATAGATCAATTTGTTATTTTTTTTATTAGAAATATGATAACTTAATCTAATATTTTATTAAAAGTATTTTATTTTATTTTTCTTATTTCAAAATTGAGTCATTTACGTGGCGCATTGAGATAGAATAAAAATATTTAACTTATATATATTTAATTAATATTATTTTTTTCTTACTTAAAAATTGAATTGCCTATATCACTCGTTGGGACCCTAGATAGTTGCCTAGGCTGCCTAGAATCTAAAGTCTGCATTATCTTGATCACTATGCTTGTGATTTAATAAGAAAAAAAGTAAAAAAATAAAAAAATATCTACATAAAAAGAGTAAGGTCTCAAAATTTTTAATAATATTATTCTTACATTATTAATAAAATATTAATGCATATTTCTTTCCAAATCGATTTGTGACTTCATCACTTAATCTACCATAGCAAAACATGTGTTAATCCTAACTTACAATTGATTTTTTTTTTTTAATTTTAATTTAACCTAATAATAACTTCAAATAATAAAAGCTTTTTTTTTTTTTTTTTTTAAAAAAATCTTGAGAAATTTTACTAATTAAACTCACGACACCCACGAAATTGTCATATGAATTTGCTTAATACCAACTTGCTTGTAGATTTTGTAAACTAAAGAGATTAATTTGATAATTACCAGGAAACCACACTCTCTCGTGAAAATCTGCTATGGAGCAGTGGTACCACGTCATCCACGTGTAATATCATAATTACCAAAAGAAAATCATCCACGCCATTAACGTCATCTATCTCTCACAGGAGAAAATTTTTGGTGCAACCGTGGTACCACGTCATCCATGCAACAAGCCAATCATCATTTGCCACGCGTGTTAAAAAGTCAAAAAACAACTAAAAAATAGGAAGAAAATTAAACATGTTATTTTTTAATTGGTTGGTGGTACCACGTCATCATACCACTGTTGCACCAAAGATTTACTCCCCTCCTAGGGAGAGATTCTGTGGTGCAACAGTGGTATGGATGACGTGGTACCACAAATCAATTAAAAAATGACATATAGAATTCTTCACCTATTTTTTAGTTGTTTTTTAATTTTTAGCACGGTGGCAGTTGATGATTGGCTTGTTGCATGGGTGACGTGGTACCACCGTTGCATAGAAGAATTTCTCCCTCCTAGGCCACACGAACATAATTACCAAAAGAAAATCATCCACGTGTGCTCACAGACTGGCGAGTACAGTCAGCAACGCGTGGCAGTCAAATCCCGCCCATATCTCTCTCCCTCAAAGAAACAAAATAAAATTAAAAAACTAAAAACAAAAAATAAATTTTCTCCGCCTACAACGGTCTCTTCCCCAAAACAGAAACAAAAACAGACTGAGAAGAGAGATAGGAGTCTGACAGCAAAATTCTTTTGCAGTTTCGTCGAAGAAGATAAAAAAGAAACCCTAGCATTTCAAATTGAATAACAAATACTAAAATATTGCTTCTTTTTTTTGTTAAAAAAAAAAAAAACAGAAATAAATAACCAATCGTTTGTTTGTTTTTTTTCCGAACAATAGTAGTGAGAGAAAAAAAATGGTGAGGGTTTTGACAGAGAGACGTTGCGTGGCGCCACTGAAGCTAGGCGATGACGACGATTGTTATGAGGGCATTTCTGTACAGAAAATGACGTACCTTAGGCTTCCGCAGACTCGAATCCGGCTCTCTGTTCTCAAGCTCGACGGTTCTCTCTTTGGTATTTATCTCACACTCATTTTTTGTAATCACTTTTTTGATTTATGCCTTTGTTTTTTGTTTGAGGAATGGAAAATGGGAATGGGTGATATAATTTCAAAATGGTATTTGTTTCATATTTGAGTGGTAACCAACACTGGTGAAATGTACGTATTAAGGGAGAATATCATTTTTGGCATTTTTTTTATGAGAATTGTTTTGGATTTTGATAACAATGAGAATTTGGTTTGGCAGATGTTCATATTGAGAGGAATGCTACGGTGGCGGAGCTGAGACAAGCGATAGAAGAAGTTTTTACTTTGTCGCCAACGGAAGGTCAAGGCAAGATTTCATGGTAAAATATACGATGATTTATTGATTTTCTTGCTCTAAGCAATAGGCTATTGATTTATATGAGGTTTGGTGAATTGAATTGATTTGTTTACTTTTGTGATGAATTTGATGAACTCAGGACACATGTATGGGGACACTTTTGCTTGTGCTATGATGGTCAAAAGCTGCTTAACGACAAAGCACACATTCGAGACATTAGGATCAAGGATGGAGATCAGGTTTGTGACTCCTTTTCACGTTTAGTACACGAGAAAATATGTTTCTGGAGCATATATTGTGTGGTAGTTTGCAGCTTACAAGTTAGGATCTTATGTGTTTCTTCATAAACATGTAAACTTGGCTAGACCCGCCCAAGGTTCCGGTTCGGAACCGGAACCGGAACCGAACCGGTTGGAACCGGACGGTTCCGCTTCCGGTTCTGGAACCGAACCGGAACCTGACCGGTTCGGTTAGGGTTCTTACCCTAACCGAACCGGTTGGAACCGCTGGTTCCAGCGGTTCCAAACGGTTCCAACCCTAGGGTTCCAAACCGTTTTTTAATTTAATGTAATTATGTAATGTAAGTTCATTATATAAATTCAAATTCATAATTTAAATTATATTATTTTATTAATTTCAAATTTCTATTTAAAAAAAAAAAAAAACCGAATGGAATCGGAACCGGAACCAAACGGTTCGGTTCGGTTCCGGTTCGGAACCGAACCGAACCAACCGCCGGCCACCCCTAAACTTGGCTCCTTCTCCATAATGAGATTTGACATTTTCTCCTAAATTCTTCTTATAGGCATATTATATTGGACAGAGAACTAGTAAGAATTAAAGGGAATGCATCAATTCAGTAACCAAGTTGGTAGCACTTTATACAGTTACATGCTAATAGTCTGGATCATTTGTAGCCTAGGCAGAATGCTCAAAGATAATAAACTTGGGAAGAAAGTGACTTGGGTAGCGAAGTAATGTGCGTGAATTTTATCTAAAAGTTAATTCTTTACATTCCTCTAAAGCTGGAATCTAAGAAAGACTACCCTTTGAAAATATTCTAGTTACATGTTACTGTTAATGATTGTAATAGGAGTTTGCTTGTGAGATACACTTGAATGAATTGCAGTACCTACTGGTAGTGGCCATCCAAATGGAATGATTTTCTTTTATGCTATTTAAATTAATTTATTTTATGAGTGTTATTGTTTCTGATTTTCCATCTCATGAAAGTGTTAATCTTCAATTGCTTAATAAGTTATTGAGTCTTTTTTTCCCTTTCCTCTCTCATCCCCAATCAGCCAACTCTGTGTGTGTTTGATATCGTTGTCTTTTACTCGTTTTGGATATTTCAGACGTGAACATACAACCATACAAGTTTGTAGAACTGCATTGTTGCTTGTTCTTTGCACTCATGAGTTCTTCTAAGAAAGTTCATGGGCTGATCCATTCTTGGATCTTTCTTTATTTCGAGCTGCTGCTTACAAATTTTTTTTTGGGGTACTTGCAGCTTCAATTCTCTAGGCACATGTCCATTGACTACTTGCATTCAAAAAGACGATCTAAAACCCAGAGTGTTGCTTGCCAACAGTTTTCAAGGTAAGAATGTTTACTTGGTCTGTTTTGGTTACTCATGACAATGTTGTGTTTTCATCATTCTATCAATTATTGTATACTCAGTGGGATGTTTTTGGAGCTGCTGTGTGTACATACAGTGATCGGGCTTACAGACAATCACAGCTATTAATCTATACATCTAAAATATTGCTGTGGCAATGTTCTAATTTTTTTTTTTGTACCAGGCAATTCTACAGTATTTATCTTAAATCACTTCTGCTAATTGTTCTAGCATCGAACCTAACTTGAAAAAATAATGTTATTTGGGGCTAACTTAATGCGCGGAAAACAGGTAAGGGACATATTTTAGGTGATCAATTTTGCAAGCTAACAAAAGTCCATATTTCTTTTACATTACTGGCTTTCCTGTGTTATTGTTAAATGTCCACCTCAGTTGGGGCTACATATATGAGGATAGGCTCTGCTCTGTATATTTAGCTGAAATAAAAATTATGATTTGAGTTTCAAAATTTCTAGTCTGAGGGTACATAATTCATTCAACCTGTGAAATTTGGAGTTGCTTAAATGCTTCAAGTGTTTTGGTTCAGCTTAGCTTGTGAACAATAGGATATTTGTTCACATATTACAATGCTGGAACTAAAACTTTTGCTTTTAAGGCCGACTATCGGAACAGATACTTGTAAAGAGAAACACACAGTTCTTGCTAATAAAGACAATTCAGAAGATCAATATAAGAGGTCATCATCAGGATCTGATGCTCGTGAAGAGAAAAAACAAGGTCTTGCTGACAAAGACAGTTTAGGAAATCAAGACGACAGCTACAAGTACTATCAACATGAAGATCAAGAGATAATTCATGTGCCAGAGTCCAAGCTTGCTCACTTTCTAAGAGGGTGGCCACCATACTCCAAATTGCGTGGTGCATTGAGAAAGCCAACTGAAGGCAAGAGCCGTCCTTCCAGATTTTCCATGCGTTGCTTGGGACCTCAAAGGATGATACAGCATTGACCCGTCCTTAGATAGGTATGAACATAGAATTAAGTAGGCGGTTGTCTGGAACCTCTACAAGCCTTGGTTATCCCTTTGCCTACATTTTGTTTTGAAAATGGTATAAATCAGATTTTCTCTTATTTAAGCTTTACCTAATGTCGCAATTTATTCAAACCATTCAGGGATGGTTCATTGTATATGTTCTTTAGTAATCGTTTTATCTTATGCTAGATAGGGATGTGCAAATTAAATCGAACCGACAGAAAATATCGGTTCGGTTCGAATCGTGAACCAAACCCGTGAACCAATCAGTTTGTAAAATCATGGACTGAACTGATCGGTTTAGAGGTTAATTCTTCTAAAAAACTGGTTCGGTTTGGTTTTGAACCGAACCCAAATATTAAAACCGAACCAAATCGGTTCGGTTCGGTTTGGTCCATTCGGTTCCGATCGATTCTTAAGTTATTGAACCGATTGATTTTCGATTTGGTTCGGTTCGGTTCGAAACCGAACCGAACCGACCTTTGTCCACCTAATGCTAGATGTTCTTCGTCATGATTTTTCTATGCTGTTCTATGATTGTTTTGTCCTCTTCACTAGATGAGATTTTGTGACTTGGTGCTGCCATGGAGATGCAACCATAATCATATCTAGGGTTTGTGGCTGCTTTATGGTTGATAAATAGTGATATGTAAAAGTTCTTTAACTGATAAAATAATAATGGTGTATTTTTTTTTAAATTTTTTGATGGTAAGTAAAACCTCCAATTTTAATTTTAACAAAAATAAGTTTTAAAAGAAATCATAATACTTTATCCTAATTCTTTGTTATTAATTTTTTGACTTGAATATAATTTTATCATCTCACCATATTTCAAAATATAATATTAAATAGGGTCATAATCTTTCATTCTAAATATTATTTGTAGACAAGAGTGCTAGTTTTCAAGTACAGATATCGATTCAATATCCAAGCATGAAAAATTATCCGCCAAAATTTGAACTACTCTCATTTATGAATATTGCATTTGTTGATGGTGTTTTCAGGCACTATGTTATTTAAGCAGCACGACAGGGGTAAAAAAAGTAATTCACTTCTCAGTCAAGATTATTGATGCCGACCCGACCACTAAATAGTCAACAGTAAGGGGCCGGGAACTTTACGGTTAGTGACCGAGCACTTGAGTTCAAGATGACCGGGCAATTATCAGGTCGACAGCAGCATTCTCAGTACAAAAGACTATTATGACCGACCACATGAAGACCGAGCATAGGAAGACATGTTCGGGAAAATAAGGCATTCTATCCATATGAGATAAGATAATAAGTTATCCTACTTTCATGGGGTAAACTAGTAAGTCAATGTCCTAGTATGATAAAGGAAGTAAATGTAGTTTTTGACTAGGAATCCTTATGGGAAAAGGGAATAGTTTTGACTAGGAATCATTATGGGAAAAAGAATAGTTTCAACTAGGAAATTCTTGTACAAATAGGAATATGATTTCTTCACCATTATAAATAGGAGGGTAGAGTGAGTGTAGAGGAGGACAAGAGAAAGAGAGAACAGCAACAAAGAAGAAAAAAAAGAACCAATATCAAAAAAGAAGGGATCTGAATCTTCAAGCTCTGACTTGTAGAAAACAAAAAGAGACCCGGAAAGAGTGTTTAAGTAATAAAAGTATCATCTTGTTTGTGTCCGTGGACGTAGGTCGGATCCAAATCCACCGAACCACGTTAAATCTCCTTGTTGATTGGTGTGTTTATCTGTTTTTTTGCTAAGTTTGCCTTTGGTCCCCCATAACCAACAAATTCACTATTGAAGGAGGATTTCTTCGGGAGTGATATTCCAATATTACTCTGAGACCAAAATCAGCCGTCAACAGTTGGCGCCGTCTGTGGGGAACTGGACAAAAAGCAACTCGTGTAGTAAGACAATGGCGGAAGGCGGAAACCACCAATCATCAGGAAACTCAGCCGCAAATTAGATGGAGAAGATCGAGGATAACCTAAGGAAAGAAAGGAAGGAAAATCAAACCCTCCTAAAAACCATGATCGACCGACTGGAGAGAATGGAAGGGGGGAACCGCGAGAAGCCCGAAACCAGAGCTAATCGAAGAAGAAGAGAGACTTTCAACAGATTCCTCTTATGATAGTCTCCGCTACACTAGAAGAGGAGACACAGAGTACGACGAAACTGTGCGGGAGATTCCAAGGCGTAAGGAACATCGCACCCGGGGCAATAGACATGAAGAATAGCACAGAAGGCGACATGGCGGCCCAAACAGCGAGATAAAATCTTGGTTAAAAAAAGAGATGGCCAAGTGGGGGCAAGCCTCAAAACAGGTACAGGAGACACCCGGGATGACAAAGAGGAATCCCCCATCACAGAAGAAATAAAATCAGCAAAATTCCCGAAAAGGTTCAACATGCCGACCATGACGCCCTACAAAGGCCATATGTTTCTTTCCGGCTCGGGTCTGCTCTTGTACCGTCGAGACCGATGTTTCTTTCCGGCTCGGGTCTGCTCTTGTACCGCCGAGACTGGTGTCTCTTTCCGGCTCGGGTCTGCTCTTATACCGTCGAGATCGATGTTTGTTTCAGCTCGGGGTCGGGTTACGTCCCACCGAGTCGGCTTCTTTGGACTGGGGACGTAACATTCCCACAGAGCCAAGTCTTTCTTTCAGCTCGGGGTCGGGTTACGTCCCACCGAGTCGTGCTTATCGGCCTGGGGACGGAATATTCCCCCAGGACCAAATGTCTCTTTAGCTCGGGGTCCTCAAAATATTCAGGGACATACTCGATGTATAGGATCCGTGAGAAGCATAGCACGGGGAGGGATGATACCCCCGTGGCGATTGCTTGCTCCAGTGTTACCGAACATAAGGAGGAATATGCCCTTAATGTGTCGAACACTCTTTGATCCTCACTTACCCGATGTAATGGATCCGTGAGAAAGCATAAAACGGGGAGAAATGATGCCCCCGTGACGATTGCTAGCTCCAGTGATGCCGGACCTAAGGAGGAATGTGCCATTAGCGTCCCGGACACTCTTTGATCCATTCATCATTTGGATCCAAGAGAGGCGCAGCACGAGGAGGCGTTGTGCCCCTGTGGCGTGTGCCTGCTCCAGCGCGGTAAGGAGGAGCCCTCGCACAAATATACAGGCTCCACAGTGACCCGACGTATAGAGGATGTGCCCTTACCATTCAAACGCTCTCCTGATCCAAATCCTGGTTCACTGGGACACTGAATTGAAAGATTCAGAATTGTGTTTTGGAGGTCTCGGACAGGACGCTGTTTTGAGGCATCCGTGCTGTTGTTTACACTTGTGAAAAGTTTTGCTTTGGGACAAGTGCTAAGTCACCCCCACCTTTTAATTTTATTTTCCAGAGATTTGTTTTTGTTTTTTTACTGGTCTGGTAAGGGGACGCCCGTGCCAGATTCGGTAGGGTTTCAAAAGGTTGATTCACTTCCCTTCTGAATAAGTCCCACTTGATTAATCGGCTCAGGGCTGGATTCGTTCCGCCGATGCCACTTGATTAATCGGCTCGGGGCTGGATTCGTTCCACCGAGGCCACCTGATTAATCGGCTCGGGGCTGGATTCGTTCCGCCGAGGCCACTTGATTAATCGGCTCGGGGCCGGATTTCATTCTGCCGAGGCCGCTTGGTCACTCGGTTCGGGGCTGGATTTCATTCCGCCGAGACCTCTGTGTACCACTGGCTCGGGGTCGGGTTACGTCCCACCGAGTCAGCATTTTGGACTGGGGATGCGTTATTCCCCCAGATCCAAATGCCTTTTTTAGCTCGGGGTCGGGTTACGTCCCACCGAGTCAGCCCTTTGGACTGGGGATGTAACATTCCCCCAGGTCCAAGTGTCTTTCTCAGCTCGGGGTCGGGGTACGTCCCACCGAGTCAGCCCTTCAGACTGGGGACGTAACATTCCCCCAGGTCCAAGTGCCTCTCTTCACTCGGGGTCGGGTTACGTCCCACCGAGTCTACCTCTTTGGACTGGGGACGTAACATTCCCCCAGGTCCAAGTGCCTTTCTTAGCTCGGGGTCGGGGTACGTCCCACGGAGTCAGCCCTTCGAACTGGGGACGTAACATTCCCCCAGGTCCAAGTGCTTCTCTTCATTCGGGGTCGGGTTGCGTCCCACCGAGTCAGTCCTTCGGACTGGGGACGTAAAATTCCCCCAGGTCCGAGCATCTCTCACGGCTCGAGACAGGATCACATGCCACCGAGCACATCATCGTTAGCTCAGAGGCAAAATTTTCTCCTCACAATCGAGATTGGATCAGTCAGGGGTCAGGACCTCTAAATCTTTGGTACAGATATTACAGAGGAGTCATTTTTAGTTTGGACAACAAGAGGAACTTCATCTCCTGATGGAACGACCCAAGTAAGCAATTTGCTTTGAGGTGGAGAATAGTTCTGAATAGGATCAACATCTCCAATAACCGAGGATATGAAGATAGAAACAGAAGACTTAGTTGATGGCGAAGGCAATTTCTCTGTGATTTCTGGAGCGACCACCAGCAAGGCGATCAGCACACCATCTTTATATAGTTCCCGGCACCAACTTGCATACTCGTTGGAACCGAGAACTAGGGGACATATGTTGATGATGTTTTCAGGCACTATGTTATTTAAGCAGCACGACAGGGGTAAAAAAAGGTAATTCACTTCTCAGTCAAGATTATTGATGCCGACCCGACCACTAAAGAGTCAACAGTAAGAGGCCGGGAACTTTACGGTTAGTGACCGAGCACTTGAGTTCAAGATGACCGGGCAATTATCAGGTCGACAGCAGCATTCTCAGTACAAAAGACTATTATGACCGACCACATGAAGACCGAGCATAGGGCAAGACATGTTCGGGAAATAAGGCATTCTATCCATATGAGATAAGATAATAAGTTATCCTACTTTCATGGGGTAAACTAGTAAATCAATGTCCTAGTATGATAAAGGAAGTAAATGTAGTTTTTGACTAGGAATCCTTATGGGAAAATGGAATAGTTTTGACTAGGAATCCTTATGGGAAAAAGGAATAGTTTTCAACTAGGAAATTCTTGTACAAATAGGAATATGATTTCTTCACCATTATAAATAGGAGGGTAGAGTGAGTGTAGAGGAGGACAAGAGAAAGAGAAACAACAACAAAGAAGAAAAAAGAGAACTAATATCAAAAAAAGGGATCTGAATCTTCAAGCTCTGACTTGTAGAAAACAAAAAGAGACCCGAAAAAGAGTGTTTAAGTAATAAAAGTATCATCTTGTTTGTGTCCGTGGACGTAGGTCGGATCCAAATCCACCGAATCACGTTAAATCTCATTGTTGATTGGTGTGTTTATCTGTTTTTTTGCTAAGTTTGCCTTTGGTCCCCCATAACCAAACAAATTCACTATTGAAGGAGGATTTATTCGGGAGTGATATTCCAATATTACCCTGAGACCAAAATCAGCCGTCAACAACATTAATTTTTATTTAAACACAAATTTGATCAACAGTTCATGTTCTCAATGCTTTTCAACTCCTTATTGGAATTTAGAGGGTGTAATCGAGTCAAGTAATGATCGATCGAGCTTAGCTCGATAAATGCTTATATAAGTTCAAGTTCGAATCAAATTTTATATGTATTGTTCGTATTGGCGGGATGTGTATTCTTTATTAGATTATACATAATTTCACATACAAGTTAATGAGACAACAATCATCATATAAGCATAAATATAAAACAAATGAAATTTAGACAAATCTGAAAATTCTGAATAATGTGTAGAAGAATATTAAAGCTAAGATAAGTTACACTATTTCCTTAAAAATTTATTAGTCCCGCCTTGATGCACTACGAATCTGTTAATTAAGGGACACGTATTGGATCAATAACTATGAATTTAGGAAATGGTGGAAATATGTAAAAAAAAAATGAACATCTCTATTTAAAGCAACCCATTTTCCTTTATATAGAGTATAAAAAGATTCAACTGAAAAGATATTTTTTTGGTTTTATGATTATTGGAAAAGACTCAAATAAAAGGCCCCTTTTGATTTTGTTGACGGTTGATTTTCGTTCCAGGGGTAATTCGGGAAAACCACTCCTCGAACAATCCTCCCTCAACTGTGAATTTGTTTGATTTGAGGACCAAATGCAAACTTATGAAAGTATGAGAAAATACACAGACAAAACAGATGGTTTAACGTGGTTCGACAGGATGGACCCGACCTACGTCCACGTGTATAAAAAAAATGAAGTTTTTATTAGGACATCGAGCCAGACCGAACTCGCTATCTCTCGTTTGCAATAGGCTTTTTGTTCTCTCTACAAGTGAAGAAACAAATTAGCCAACTCTTTACAATGCGTTCTCAACCTCTTTATATATTAGGACAAACTCCACTGTTACGCTGACTCCGTGACGTCAGCCACGTGAACCTGCCAAGCCATATTGCTTAGGCTCTCTTCCCAGATACTCTATAAGTAGTAGCTGCGCCACCTGACACAACCATTCTCTGCCACATAAACTAATTAATGTGCCTCCTTTTAGGGAACTGCTACGCACGCTGCCCCAAATGCCAACCTGTATGTCACCCACTCGCGCGGTAGCGTGTGCCAGAAGGTAAGCTGACGGCCCACTTACATCAGACCTTGGGAAGCTCAAACTAGGGCTCGAGACTTGGTCTGACTTCCTTTCATTTCCTTGACCGATCTAATCTGTTGAGTCGATTCTGGTTTCAGAGGCTGACACGATACTCTGAAAACCAAGTCCGATACCGAGGCTGCTTTGAGAGTTTGATGTTGGGTTGGACCTAACCATCTCAGACCAATCTTCACAAATATTCCAATGCTATCGAGTCTAATACTTTCTTATCAGGTCAGGTCGGTTTCCCAACCAATCCTCTAGTAATGCCCCGGGTTGCCTCTCTACACCTCTAGCAGGGCCTCTCTGTCTGACCGCTCATCCTCATGAGGATCTTGGACTTTCATATGCTAAATGTAATCCATTTTCTACCATTCCTTGGGATTCTGACTTATTGGGGGGGGTGAAAACCACCATCAACATCTATCTTATAATTATCGGTATCAACGAGTTAGCGGGTTGATGTCAGGAACTATAAAAAAGATGGTGGTGCAAAAAGACGAAGACCGATCTGATGTCCTCGGGCTGATTCTCTCATGGGCACCTCATATCGCTTTAACCTGTTAGGATTGATGCTCGGAGTGTCAATCCAGATCGTATTTATGTCCGATTCATGAATACGAACAATTTCTTTTTCCATAATATTACTTACTTAATAGCTGCACCTCTTGTTTTTATATACGTATTCGATCTAATTACGATTATATTGAAACGAAATATGATTTAGTGATATGTATATATTAGACAAAGACCTCAGGATTTACAACGTAGTACGCAATTACAACGTAGTTTGTAATTGACATTGGGAAGCATCACTATAAGTTGTATATTCTCAAATAAAGTTTCTGGTCAATATTTACTGACATGTGTCGGTTAGTAAAATCTGTCGAGACCAATACACGTCGTATATCGGAACTTGATCCGATGGTTTATCCCAATGAACCATGAGTCTTAGGAGACTCGTATAGACATGTATGTGTTTATTTGATAAATACTGAACGGCTCACTGGAGATTTCCTAATAGATGGTACACCAATGTCAATAGGAATCTTCTCGGGTCTAGTAGCATAATGATCCTTCGACTTGAGATATCACTGTGGATATATGAGATATCCTCCACACTTTGATGACAGTCACGTAACCGATCTATTTAGATCAGACCTCCGCATGTTCGTTGGGTGTGGACTGATCCTCAAGATATCATGTGCGTATCAAGATAAGATCCGTCAGTTCTGTGTACAGAGCATATATATTCAATATGGAATTAGCAATCATTTAAATTCACCGTAGTACACTGTAGAAGTAAGTTCTAAGTGTTATTTAAGAGATTTCTAATAGATACGTCGACAAGATTATACCTATAGAGATTTGACGTTTATATCTATATCTCTGGGATAATCCGGATACCTGTGACAGAGGGATTATATGTATGTGATGACCTTGACCTATATGGTTCAGCGAGTTTATCTGTGGTCGTCATAATTTACGAGTTGGTATATTATGGACACGAAATTGGATTTCGTTACAGGGATATGCCTGAATCTAGAGAGCACTAGGGCCACATTTATAAATAATATTGATTATTGATAAATCGTTTAACAGTTAAACGAAAAAGATACATGCTTAAGTTTTTTTCGGCCATATTCTAGTTAATGTGTATTGAATTTAATACATGATTTTACTAAATAGACATTAATTAATTTTCAAATAAAGTATTTGACACATCTTACAAATATATGTATTATGGAATATTTAAAGTAAATAGGATACATATATTTAAATATTTGTATTAAGTAATTATCTAATTATTTAATTGTTAAATAATTAGAATAATTAAATACATTTATCTATATCATAATTATGGCTATATATTGATTATTTTAATTGGTGCACTTGTAGGATTACATTTAAAGTTGTAGTGTACAACTTGAATAAGTAATCTAAGCATTAATTAATTAATAAAAAATTGAAGCAAAATTACTTTATTCTCCCTTGTATATTCGGCCAAGTAACCCTAGTATATAAGGGTTTCATTTTTCATTTACTTCATGATTCTAAGCTTTCAAAACACAAAAACATAAGAAACTTGAGAGGAAAAAGAAAAGAAACCAAGAAGGAAGTGGAAAAAACTTGCAAATTAGTAAGTAATTTCAACTTTTCTTTAGAAGGAAAAATATTTCTTTTGTTCTTGACTACAACATATATTGTTCTCTTGTTTTTCTACTCTCTTTTGTTTGTGATATGAAGTTTGGAAGCTTGAATGAAAGATATAAGCATGTATGTTGAACAAAGTTGGCTTATTAATGGTTAATAAGCACACTTTTGGTCATTAGATGACTTGGTTGCCATTCTGGAGTTGTTAGGCCACTCAATGATGACCTAAAATTGTTCTTGAGTTGTTTCAAAGTGGTGAGACTTGTTTGGTATTGTAGAGATTTGATTAAAGTGTTGGATTGTGTTAATTTGGTTAATTTTGATTAATTTGATTAATTGAAGAATTAAGGTTTATAACCTAAACCAAAATTGAGGCTTTTCATATATATGTTGTATTTTGATGTATATAAGATATATAAATAATTTTGGTGTTGATTGGAAATCATCTAAGCTTGTTTTGACAAAATTAGGATAAAAATGATCAAAATATAAAGTATTGGGACCTCATGGTAATTTGGGAAAATTATGGAAAAATTTTATGGGTTGTATTTTACTGTATATAAGATGTACAAATTATTTTGGTAGTGATCGGATATCACCTAATCTTGTATTTGACAAATTAGGACCAAAATGATCAAAATATAAACTATAGGACCTTTCGGTAATTACTGAAAAATCTGGAAAAATTTTAAGAATTATTTTTTCATGTATATTTGATGTACAAATCATTTTGGTTGTGATTGGAAATCATCTAAGCTTGTTTTAAATAACTTAAGACTAAAATAATTAAAATTAAAAGTTTTGGGGCTGTACAGTAATTTACTGAAATTCTAATTTTTTGGGATAAAATTCTGTTTTTGAGTATTGAGTGATTAAAATAAATAAGTTTATTTTAATTACCCAAGAAAAAATAAAGAAATCATAAAATTTGATTTTCCTCCATTCCGCTGCGTAACCCGGATATACCGTCTAAAACCTCAACAAAAATGGTATCAGAGCAAGTATGATCCTAAACCCATGATATGATTAGGCCCTTTTAAATTTGGAATTTAATTTAATCTCTACTTTATGCATGCATGTATTATTTAATTTGATTAAATAAGGTGTATGACATTTTACAGAAAATCCCTTTTTAATAAGGCATTAAAGTAACTAGTATTAGGAATACTTGTTTCTTGGTCCGCCTTGTCAGTATGGATGAGAATGTTTTCTTGATGTTGTAGTTGTATTGTGCCAAAGCTGTGCAGTTAGAGCTGATGGTAGTTCATTTGCGCCGGTAGAACTTATATGATAAGGGACAAATTCAAGCGAAAGTGGAAATCCTGAACGTGCCAAAGCTGTCAGGAGTCACAGTGAGTGTGATTGACAATGAGTTGTCTACCTGTGAATATACGTAGGCGAGAACGTGTTGGGGTTTTACCAGGGCGACGTAGCGGTAGGAGCGCAGTTCGGGCGAAATCGTAGTTTAAAATTTTTACAATTACGAATAAATTATTCAATATCCAATAACAATAATTCATTCATATTGCACCTAAACATATTTATTCGATATCAAATAACGACATAAATAATATAGAAACACGGCGAAACTTTTGCGAAAATATTTTTCCGCAAAATAACATAAAATGCGTTTCCGGCCGAACTGACCGACCAATGCACATGGGGACTGCCTAGGTCAGCCCCAAAAACATTTGGAAAGTTCGTCTGCTGTCCGAACATTGATCAGTTCACTATTTGGGCAGCCATTACCCGGTAACGCCGTTTTCGCGTATTTTCACTCTGAATCAATTTCCGATAATTATTTTTCTTGGGCAATTAAAATAAACTTATTTATTTTAATTACTCAATACATAAAATCTGAAATTATAAACCAAGAAATCAAATTTCTTATAATTGCTGAATTAACCCCATAACTTTGTATTTTGATCATTTTGGTCCTCAAATTGTCAAATACATATTTAAGTGATTCCAAATCAATCCAAAAATGATTTATACATGTCTAATACATGAAAATACAAATTGCAACACAAAATCCAAATTTTTGTTAAATTGCCGAGAAGCCCCAGAATTTTCCAGGTTTTGCATTTTAGTCATTTCTTGTTCAAAACAAGTCAAGATCAAATCCAATCAATCTCAAATTTAATATACATCATAATGCACCACATATATGAAAATCCCCAAATGTGAAAAGGGTTACGAATCCTAATTTTATAATTTCTTCAAATTGACAAAATACACCAAATTAAACAAATTCAATACTTTAATCCAATCTTAACCACATCAAGCAAGTCTCACAATCATGAAACAACTCAAGAATAATTCTAGGTCATAAATGAGTGGCCTTAAAATTCTAGAATGACAACTTGATTACTGATTAATCAAAAGAATACTTAATAACCAATTATAAGCATACTTTGTTCATACACACATGCAACATCTTTCCAACAAGTTTCCAATCAATTAATTTACATAAGTAAAGAGTAGAGAAAATTCTAAGCAACACATATTGAAGCTTAGAAACATGGAAACAACTTTCAAGTTGAAGAAAATAAGAAAATACTTACAAAATCAAAATTTTCCAAGCTTTTCTCTTTTATTCTTCAACTTTCTCTCAAACTTTACTTACTAAATATTTGGTAACTTGTGTTGGTTAAAAGAAAATGAAACAAAAAATCCTTATATATTTTTTCTCAATTGGGCGTGAATGTAAGAAAAATAAATACAAGATTTTTGTTAATTTCATTTCAATTTCATTTCATTTTCATTTGATTAGTTACTTGTTCTAAATGATAACATTTACCATAAAGTAATTTAACAAGTGTTACCAATCAAATGGTGCCATTTTCTAACCATTAATCATGTAAAAGATATTTATAAAATAATTACTTTAATCATTTAACATTTAAATAATTAAATAATTAAATACAAATATCTTAATATTTATATTATATTTATATTAAATAATAAAAATACATATATTAATGATATATATCAAATATCATAATTTGACAATTAATTAATGTGTATTTAATAATATCAAATATTATATACAAATACATATTAATTAGGAAATGACCATTAGGTCCCTTTGTATGTATTTTTCGTTTAACGGTTAAACGATTTATAAATAATCTCAATTATTCATAAAAGTTGCCCTAGTGCTCTACGAGTATATTTCATTAGTGAGACTCTCTAGATTCAGACATATCCGTCATGAAATCCAATTTCGTGTCCATAATTCACCCACCTGTAAATTATGACGACTACGGATAAACTCACTGAATCATACAGGTCAAGGTCATTGCATATGTATAATCCATCCGTCACAGATATCCGGATTATCCCAGAGATATAGATATAAACGTCAAATCTCTATATGTATAATCATGTCGACGTATCTATTAGCAATCTTCTAAATAATACTCGGAACTTACTTCCGAAGTATACCACAGCCATGGATTTAACAGACTGCTAATCATATAATGAATACCTATGCCCTGTACACAGGACTGACATATCCTATCTTGATACACACAGGATATAATGAGCATGAGTCCACACCCAACGAACATGCGGAGGTCCGATCTTAATAGATAAGTGACGTGATTGCCGTCTAAGTGTGGAGGATAACTCATATATCCACAGTGGTATCTCAAGTCAAAGAATCACTATGCTACTCAACCTGAGAAGATTCCTATTGACATTGGTGTACCATATATTAGGTAATCTTCGGTGAGTCATTCAGTGTTTATCAAATAAACACCTACACGTCTATACGAGTCTTCCGAGACTCATGGTTCATTGGAATAAACTATCAGACCAAATTCGATATACGACATGTACTGGTCTCAACGGATTTTACTAACCGACCCGTGTCAGTAAATCTTGACCAGAAACTTAATTTGATAATATATTTCTAGTAGTGACACTTCCCAATGTCAATTACAAGCTACATTATAATTGTGCACTACATTATATATTATTAGGTCTTTCTCTAATATATATATATATATATATATATCACTAAACATGATTTAGTTTCAATCTAATGAATTAGATCGAATATATATAATAAAAGACAATAGATGCAACCATAAATAAGTAATATTATGGAAAAAGGTATTGCTCGTATTCATGAATCAGACATAAATACGATCCGGATTGGCGCTCCGAGCACCAACCCTAATAATTTCTCCCACTTTCTCTAGTGCCAATCCACGGTATCATATACACAACTTAATGTGTATCACATACGCATGGCCCTCAAGAACTCACCTAGCGCTCAAAAGGTAGGCAACAACAAGTAAGTCTGCTATAATATATTGAGTTTGTCAAACAAACCCAATTTTTTCCCTTAGCCAACATCATTCATATTTTTGTAGAAACTAAGTTCTACATCAATATGACTCAGATGCCACATCAACATTGTGCTTCAGCTACTAAATTGTCTAAGTATTTACGGATCAAATCCAATATACTATGTAGACAACCGCAAACACAACACTAATGTCAAACTTCTAATCTATAAGGCCACTACGCAACTTCATAAGACAATACTTCATAAGTTGCAACTAACTCCACTCTCATAGTGGAATTATCTGTGACACTCCCACTACATCTTTTCTGACTATTTATGACGTAGACTGTCTAACGTCATAATTAGACTCAAAACTAATCCGACCCTAATGGTTGCGAACTTTATTCTCCATTAATAAGAAACTCGTTCTTAATATCTCAAAGATAATAAATAACATGTTTCAAGACACATCTTATGGTCTAGAGGGTATCAAAATAACTCGTAAAAATTACGATAAAATTGATATCTCTAATCACACTTAATGTTGTATTCATTATGCTATCATCATATGATGCATAAGATTGACTAGACATTCTAATCAATTTCTCTTTCGACAAAGGAATCATCATTTACGAAAGATGAATATTATATATTATAGACACACTAACTGTCAAACAGTTATACTAACTGTCACACAGATAGTCTCACTGTGTCCTTTATTAGATCATATCTAATGTATGACTAATGGGAGCATCTATCAAGTCTCTTAGTTTTATATCATATATAAAACTTTATATCGAATATAATAGAGACAACTCTCACTGCTTTCACGGAGAAAATAAGACTCAGGTAAATCTTTTACCTCATGAACATCTCATTATTACTTTAATAATGATAATGCCATTATGATGTAAAACACTAGAAAGAAATTTGTACGCTCCCACTAACCTTTCTATCTCATATGTATTCTCTATATTTTGATAAAATCAGACAATCTGAGTGATATCAAAATTAGAAAACACAAATTTCCAGAAAGCTCATCTGAGTCTACAACAGGCTCTATAAGCTAATATACCAAATTGTAATCTTAGCAGAATACGAACTCTAGGGACATTCCATAATGTACTCTTCAATCAAAGAAATCACAATTGATCTCTTATCCGAAGAAGTCATTCAAAAAATGCCACTTTGTATTCTTTAGCTAAAATATACAATTTAATATCAATATTAACCAACAGATCTTAAAATTGTTCAATCAGTGTGACTAGAGACAAGTTTCCTAAGAATCTACAATAGATCGCTGAGTATAACTTTTCTCACTGTCATACTATAAATGTCAAACCTTTAATAAGCTCACTTAGCTTTTGCTGCGTAAATCATTTTCACATTTTATGAACGATTCATAATGAAAGCTCAATCTGTTGGGATGTATGCCCCAGAGCTACGTGTAATGTAAACGGTTTTATGTGTTTTGAAATAAAATGATGCATTATTCATTTATCAAAGTGTTTGTTTAATATTCGTATATTGTAAATTATCTTGAATACCCTAGATTACTTATGTACCTTCAGACTTAGTGTTTGAGTGTCATACACAAGAGGATTTAAGTCTGAAGTTAGTAATCTTAAATAGTCCATAGAGAGCAAACAAAACGAGTACTTTATTTGTGGTTTATCTATAGCTGCGGTCCATTCTATAATTGTATGGCGACCTTGATCCGGGATCGTCCATGTAGAGACATGATAATGGAGGCACCTTGTATGATGTGATCATATAGGACCTAACTCAGATGGAAATGACATTCTTTTAATATCCGTTAAACAAAGAAAGTCATTTCGATCTACTAGATGGTCATATATGGATTGATCTTAATCCTGAGTGTACTACGAACTCCTGGATGGCAGGTTATGTCCTTTGATTTACAAAGGTGAGGTTGGTGTAGCAGTCCCGACCAATAGCTATGTACTTTGGGGGCATGATCTGTTGTGTAGCTGAGAACGTTTTACATAGAAATGAAAGTTCACTCCTTCTTGCAAGAAGTAGATCAGTATCTTTTTTAAGGGTTGATTCGGTATTTGAACGGTTAGAGCACTCAAGTCTTTCTATTACGAATAGAAATATTAAAATTCATAATCGTTATGAATAAATCGTTCATTAGAGAATCAATGGTACTTAAGGTAAAAATAATTAGAGGGGTATAACAGATATTATGACCCGACTCTAATTACGAGATACTCGGGAATGTTAATCTATATGTAGTGACTATATCGATGTACACCGACTTAGTTCGGCTTAATATATCATCTGCGGCAACGAGAGTGCAACTTCGGGTTTTTAGTGGAATAACCCAGAGTTAATAATTCAGAATATTTAATTAAGAGCTTAATTAATATTTCGAGATTATTGGAGCTCGGAACCGTAGGTCCATTTGGTCCCCGTGCTAGCTCGATATACTATAGCACTTTTTAGTATAATTGGATAGTCCAATTATACACTCACATATGTATAAATATTATTAATATAATTAATAATATTAGTTGTCACACTTGGAACTATATATTAAAAGTTAATATATGGTTTTAATAATTATATGATAATTATTAAATGAATTAATATTAAATTATATTTGATATAATTTAATAAGGCTAAAATAGGAATTCCAAATTTTGGGTTTTGAAAACCCTTGGATATTTTTGGTGGTACACTTTCAAAAGGTGATAACCTTTTAATTTTGTAACTTCTTTTCAATTATGGTAATTGAAAATTTGTTGTTACAAAATTTTCAATAATTCCTTGCCTTGGCCGAATATACACATGGTGGAAAGGGGAAGGGTTTTGTTTGTTTTGGAAACAAATAACCCTAGATATAAAAAGAAGATTTATTTTTCTTTTTGCCAAAGCCTCTCATTCTAACCCTAGCCTCCATCTTCTTCTTCTCCAAATCCTCTCAAGTTGTTGAGAAAACAAAAGGAAGAACAATGAGATAAATAAAAATAAAATAACAAAAGTTATTGTGTGATTAAAATCTCTAAATTGTTTAGGGATTATTTTGTGAGTCTTTCCCACACAAGTTTTCGTTGGTAACGAGATATTGTTCGGAAGACTTTGTGGTGTCGAATAATTCTTCATCTTCATCTATTTCTTGTGGTTCACGGTAGTGAGCATTATTTTTGCTCATTGCCGCCCCTTTACTTGGTGAAACGGAACTCGGTTTGGTTTCGTTTTAATCCAGTTTTTTTGGGGAACATTTTGTGATGTTTTGGGGCTATGTTGGGGTTGTTTTCAAGTGAAAAATCAGAACCAAAACACAGCCATAGTCCACACATTTCAGGGGCTGTTTGTGCAGTGCGTTTGGGCGCGAATCGAGTCCAAAACAGTCTAGTTTTTGTCCGGCTGTTCGGGGACTGTACTGGGGCTGTTTCGGGGCTGGAATTAGGGGTGTTCATAGGGTCGGGTCAACCCGCGACCCGACCCGCAATGACCCGACCCGACCCAGTCGGGTTTATTAATTTTAAATTGCATTTTCGGGTCAACCTGAACCCGACCCGAAAAATGGATCGGGTCACGGGTTTGTGGCAGGAAAATCGGGTCTGACCTGACCCGACCCGAAGCAAGTAATATTACAATTATAATATATATATTTTTCATGATATAATTTTAACAAGAAATAGTTGTAGCTGAAGTGGTAATGTCCTTGTTTGGTCATCAGTTGATCCATGGTTCGAATCCTTCCCTCCTCAAATTTTGAAAATTTTAATTTTTAAATAAAAGGTTGAAGGTGGGATTCGAACTCTTGATTATGAGGATATGAACCGAGACACTTAACCAATTCGGATACTGTCAACGTTGTAAAAATTGTATCAAAAAAATATATATATTATATTTACCGTATATTATGTTGACCCGAACCGACCTGCAATATTTTGACCCGACCCGCGCGGGTCAACTACTCAATTTCAGGTCACGGGTCGAAGGACCCGAATGACCCGACCCGATCGGGTCAAAAAAAAAAAATCAAAACCCGACCCGACCCGTGAACACCCTTAGCTGGAATTTTGTCTAAAACTGAAGCAAAATTTCAGTGGTGGTGGCAGTAGCATTCGGCCTGTTCAAGGGAAGGGCAGAAAATTTTTTCAAGTCTGATCCGTGTGCCTATACTGTTTCCGCTACGCAAGGAAAGCGTTTCCTACACAATCAAGTTCCAAACATGATCGTAGTAAGCTATGAACAATCTTAGATCTATGGTTTAATGCTAATTTCCGGAATAGATATCAAATATCGTTCCCACTATAAGTTATAAGATAACTTTCTTTGATAAGAAAATATAGAACCATTAAGTATCAAATACTTTGAAAATGATTCTGACATCCTATTGAACTTATATGGAAGTAATTAAAGGGTATTTTCATCTTATTAATTATATAGTTCCATTTATAGTTTATCACTCTCACATTTGACTTCAATAAGTCAAGTATTTTCTACAATGGTCAACATCTGATGTTACGCTCCAAGTAATAAAATAATTTCATTACTCGGGATCGTAGAAATGATATTCTATCAAATAGAATACAATATTCAATTCAATAGAATAAATGATAAACTTTTACTTGTACCTCTGAGGCGCAAGTACCTTCGATTATATAACCATTATACAAAAGAAAGATTCAAATTTCAAACATTTTAATATTCGAATTTTCTACTTGTACATATCATATACGTAACTGTAGAAACTATTGGAACCTTAATTAAATGTATGAATTAGTGTTACTGGAGCATATCCCCAAGAGTATTGAAACTAATTTGGTATCACTTAATATCAAATGAATCAAATCATATATAAGATTCGATTATTCCCACTTACCAATTTCATCAAGATGGAATCATAGAAGAATTATATTGAGTAAGATTCATATTCATTCAATAACCTTAGAACTAATTGTCTTAAATTCATATGTTTGATCATATCAAACATCTTTGAAAAATTAAAAGACTCATAATGAATTTTTAAAGATACAATTTTCAAAACTTCAGATCGAATATCTTTGGACCAGTCAAAATATTCTATCAGCGTTTCATCAGAAACACGTAACTAAGTCACGACAATTCATTGACTAAGTTACGAAGTAAAGAAAACTACCTTAAGCAATTTACAATTCATTAAAGTATATACATCCAACGTATCAATTTAATAATTTTTTCTTGTCTAATGATAATCATTGGTTAAATGAGATTTAATCATCTTCCTGAATACAATATTCATTAAATGGATAAGGATATGTGGTATGATCTCGTATCAGACCATCATTTACGATATTGAATAAACATCTAATACTTAAATGATAAAATCTCATAAAACAATGTTCTAAGTTATTTACTTAACCGAATATTTTCTTAATGTTTATCTATTCGTCAATGACACTACTAGTCGTTTTAAAATATGTAACAACTATTTACAGAGAACAAGTAATTATCCAATAGTCGCATGTTCTGATACTAAATATCGAAACAATCATTAACAATATTTTAAATAACTAGACGGGAGATCTGGTATCCAATACCTATAGTTGTCGTATTGTGAAGATCGTTATTTCCTATACACAACTATACACATCTTCTTTCTTTAGCTTTATTATTTACCTTCAACTATTTACAACATTTGCAAGTAATTGAAAAGTAAATAGTGTCTGACACGTGACCTCTGTATGTCACTAAAGCCAAGAAACGTCATTATCAGATAAACAAATACCTAATAGGGTTTTCTTAATGCCAGTGAAGAATATCGAGACATGAACCAATTCATGTCAATCTTTACTGCATAAGAAACTATTCTGTCTAGAATGATTATATCATAGTCTATTCTAATCTAGAACCTATTCTAGAAATCTGCAACCATAATTGAAGTCAGAAAACATATATAAAATATGCATGCAGTGGATAAAAGTTTAATTCTATCTAAAAAATAGAATAAGGAAAATACATAAGCGATAATTTTCATAATATTACACACTGCATTAGTTATGGATTTTTAACCTAGCAGTGCCTCTCACTACTTTACGTAATACCATAATCCCAACGAAAAATGAGAATTCAATAATTAAATCGAATTCCATAATGGGAAGTGGACCCCATAAATATACTTCGACTCACAGCTTTGGCACGTTCTCGCCTACGTATATTCACGGGTAGACAACTCATTGTCAATCACACTCGTTGTGACTCCTCATTTTGTCCTGATCGTTTCTCGTTGTGACAGCTTTGACACGTTCACAGGAGGCGTATCAAGGCTTCACTTGTCAATGACAAACTCAAGCTACCGATGTAGTCTTGACAGCTTTGGCATGTTCAGGATTTTCACTTTCACTTGAATTTGTCTCTTATCATATAAGTTCTATCGGCACAAATGAACTACCTTCAACCATAATTGCACAGCTTGGGCACGTTACATCTATAGCATCATGAAAACATTTACATCTGTATTGACAAGGCTGACGAAGAAACAAGTATTCCTAATACTAGTCACTTTATTAAAACCTTATTTAACAGAGATTTTCCTAAAATATATATCTCACTTTATTTAATCAAATTGAATAAATGAATGCATGTAAAAAGTAAAGATTAGATTAAATATCAAATTTAAAGGGCTATTCATATCAGAGGTACAGAATCAGAATCACTCTGATACTAATTTGTTGGGATTTTATCAGGACATCGCAGCGGAAGGAGCGCCGTTCGGGCGAAATCGTAGTTTAAAATTTTTCAACTTACGAATAAATTATTCAATATCCAATATTAATAATTCATTCATATTTCACCTAAACATATTTATTCGATATCAAATAACGACATATATAATATAGAAACACCGCGAAACTTTTGCGAAAATATTTTTCCGCAAAATAGCATAAAATACGTGTCCGGCCGAACCGACCGACCAATGCATATGAGGACTGGCCAGGTCAGCCCTAAAAATATTTGGACATTTCGTGGGCTGCCCAAACAGTGACCAGTTCACTATTTGGGCAGCCGTTACCCGGTAACGCCATTTTTCACCATTTTCGCGTATTTTCACTCCGAATCAATTTTCGATAATTATTTTTCTTGGCCAATTAAAATAAATATATTTATTTTAATTACAATCCCAAAATGATTTATACATGTCTAATACATGAAAATACAAATTGCAACACAAAATCAAATTTTTTCCAAATTACCGAGAAGCCCCATAATTTTCCATGTTTTGTATTTTAGTAATTTCTTGTTCAAAATAAGTCAAGATCAAATCCAATCAATCTCAAATTTAATATACATCATATACATCATAATACACCACATATATGAAAATCCCCAAATTTGGAAAGGGTTATGAACCCTAATTTTATAATTTCTTGAAATTGACAAAGTACACCAAATTAAACAAATTCAATACTTTAATCCAATCTTTACCACACTAAACAAGTCTCACCATCATGAAAAAACTCAAGAATAATTCTAGGTCATAAATGAGTGGCCTTAAAACACTATAATGGCAACTTGATTACTAATTAATCAAAAGAATGCTTAATAATCAATTATAAGCATACTTTGTTCATACACACATGCAACATATTTCCAACAAGTTTCCAATCAATTAATTTACATAAGTAAAGAGTAGAGAAAATTCTAAGCAACACATATTGAAGCTTAGAAACATGGAAACAATTTTCAAGTTGAAGAAAATAAGAAAATACTTACAAAATCAATTTTTTCCAAGCTTTTCTCTTTTGTTCTTAGACTTTCTCTCAAACTTTACTTAGTAAAGATTTGGTAACTTGTGTTGGTTAAAAGAAAATGAAACAAAAAATCCTTATATATTTTTTCTCAATTGGGCGTGAATGTGAGAAAAAGAAATACAAGATTTTTGTTAATTTCATTTCATTTTCATTTGATTAGTTACTTGTTCTAAATGATAACCTTTACCATAAAGTAATTTAAAAAGTGTTACCAATCAAATGGTGTCATTTCCTAACCATTAATCATGTAAAAGATATTTATAAAATAATTACTTTAATCATTTTACATTTGAATAATTAAATAAAAATATCTTAAATATATGTATTATATTTATATTAAATAATCAAAATACATATATTAATGATATATGTCAAATATCATAATTTGACAATTTATTAATGTGTATTTAATAATATCAAATATTAAATACAAATACACTTTAATTAGGAAATGACCATTAGGTCCATTTGCATGTATTTTTCGTTTAACGGTTAAACGATTTATAAATAATCTCCATTATGCATAAAAGTTGTCCTAGTGCTCTACGAGTATATTTCATTAGTGAGACTCTCTAGATTCTGTCATATCCGTCACGAAATCCAATTTCGTGTCCATAATTCACCCATCCGTAAATTATGACGACTATAGATAAACTCGCTGAATCATACATGCCAAGGTCATTGCATACGTATAATCCCTCCGTCGCAGGTATCCGGATTATCCCAGAGATATAGATATAAACGTCAAATCTCTATAGGTATAATCATGTCGACGTATCTATTAGCAATCTTCTAAATAATACTCGGAACTTACTTCCGAAGTATACCACAGCCATGGATTTAACAGACTGCTAATCATATAATGAATACATATGCCCTGTACACAGGACTGACTGATCTTATCTTGATACACACAGGATATCATGAGCATGAGTCCACACCCAACGAACATGCGGAGGTATGATCTTAATAGATCAGTGACGTGATTGCCGTCTAAGTGTGGAGGATAACTCATATATCCACAGTGGTATCTCAAGTCAAAGAATCACTATGCTACTCAACCCGAGAAGATTCATATTGACGTTGATGTACCATCTATTAGGTAATCTTCAGTGAGTCATTCAATGTTTATCAAATAAATACCTACACGTCAGAATATCATGAGGATCAGTCCACACCCAACGAACAGACGGAGGTCTGATCTAAATAGATCGGTGACGTGATTTCCATCAAAGTGTGGATGATATCTCATATATTTACAGTGGTATCTTAAGTTGAAGGACCATTATGCTACTCGACCCGAGAATATTCCTATTGACGTTGGTGTACCATCTATTAGGTAATCTTCAGTGAGTCGTTCAATGTTTAAAATTCATAGCGAGTATTTGAATTGTTCAAAGATGTTTGATACGATCAAACATATGAATTTATGACAATTAGTTCTAAGATTATTTAATGAATATGATTCTAACTCAATATGATTCTTCTATGATTCCATCTTGATGGAATTGCTTAGTGGGAGTAATCAAATCTTATATGATTTGATTCGCTTGATATTGAGTGTTACCGAATTAGTTTCAATACTCTTGGGAATATGCTCCAGTAACACTAATTCATACTTTTAATTAAGGTCCCATTATTTTCTATAGTTAAGTATTTGATATGTATATATAGAAAATTCGAATCTTGAAAAGTTTGAGATTTGAATCTTTCTTTTGTATAATAGTTATATAATTGAAAGTACTTGCGCCTCAGAGGTACAAGTAAATGTTTATCATTTATTCTATTTAATAGAATATTGTATTCTATTTGATAGAATATGTTTTCTATGATCCCGAGTAATAAAATTATTTTATTCCTTAGTAAGTAACATCAGATGTTGGCCATTGTAGAAAAGACTTGACTAATTGAAGTCAAATGTGAGAGTGACAAACTATAAATGGTACTGCATAATTAATAAGATGAAAAAACCCTTATACATCTTCCATATAAGTCCAATAGGATGTCAGAATCATTTGCGAAGTATTTGATACTAAATGGTTATGTTGTTTTCTTACTGAAGAAAATTATCCTATAACTTACAGTTGGAGGGATATTTGAAATCGATTTCGGAAGTTAGCATTGAATCATCGATTTAAGATTATTCGTAGCTTACTACGATCAAGTTTTGAACTTGATTGAGCTTTTGTTTTGAATCGTTCATAAAACGTGCAAATGATTTGCGCAACAAAAGTAAAGTGAGCTTATTAATGGTTTGGCCTTTATAATATGATAGTGAGAAATGTTATACTCAGTGATCTATCGTAGATTCTGAGGAAACTTGTCTCAAGTCGCACTAATTGAACAATTAAAGATCTATTGCTTAATGTTGATATTAAACTATGATTTTAGCTATGAATGCAAAATGGAATTTTTGAATGGTTTCTTCGGATAAAAGATCTGTTGCGATTTCTTTGTTTGAAGAGTTCGTTCTGGAATGTGTAGGGGTTTTATTGCGGATATCCGGTAACGCAGCGGAACAGTGGAAAATCAGAATTTTCCGATTTCAAAACTTTTTTTCGGATTAATAAAATAAACTTATTTATTTTATTTTCCAATAATCAAATTATGAAAAATAAAACACTATAAATCAAATTTATGTGAATTTACCGAATTGCCCTTAAACAAACATTTTGTTTATTTTTAATCCGAAATTGTTCAAATCAATTTTGAATGATTCTAAATCATTTCTTGGATGATTTTAACATGTCCCAAATGTCAAAATACAAATTGCCACAAAAACTCCAAAAATCCTTATCATGGCCGAATGCCTCATTAGTGGGCAAAATGTGCATTTTGCCCATCCATGGTTCAAAACACATGTAAATGAAATCCAATCAACATAAGATTTAATATGTATCATATAGACATCCAAATACACCATATAAATGAAAAGCCTCAAATTTGGAAGTGGTCTTAAACCCTAATTTTTTAATTTATTCAAATTGGACAAATTAGACCAAATTAACAAAATCCAATACTTCAATCATGTTTATTCCATTACAATCAAGCCTCACTACAATGAAACAACTATAGAACAATTCTAGGTCATTTAAGAGTGGGTCAATAACTCTAGAATGGCAACAAGGTTTTAAAACCATGAAAAGAATGTTTACTACTTCATTAGCAACATCCTTCCAACTTCATACATGCATAACCTCCATCAAACAATTTCAACCATCAAAAGTACAAAGAATAAAGAATAGAAAAACTCAAGAACATCACAAGATGTTGCCAAGAACAAGAGGAACATTTTTCTCTCTAATAGCAAGTTGGACATACTTACTTAAATCCAAGCTTTCTTTGATTTTTCCTTTTCTTTCTCTCTAGCTTCTTTTTCTTTCTTTTAATGGAGTTTTGATAAAGTGTTGATGATGATAAAACCCTAATAAAAAAACAAAAAAATATATACCCATCAATTTGGCCTTGGCCGAATTTGGTATATACCAAATATCAAAATATCTAAATTTTGCTTTATTGAAAATCAACTTGCCAACTTGTTAAATAATGATCATTACACTTTAATGATATTTTCAACTTAGTCAACAATTGCAACTTGGTCATTAAAACAAATATCATAAGCTTAAGATATTTATATTTTAATTAATTTAATCATTTACAATTAAATTAATAAATAAATATTAATTAAATACAAATATATTAAATATATGTATTATATTTACATTAAATATTTAATACATATATATTATTATGATATTAGTCAAATATTCAATTTGACAATTAATTAATGTTTATTTGAATTAATCCATTATTAAATGCAAATACACAAAAATTAAGGAAATGACCATCGGGTCCATTCACAAGTATTTTGCGTTTAACCTTTAAACGACTTTATAAATAATCAATATTATTTATAAATGTTGCCCTAGTGCTCTACGAGTTTATTTCATTAGTGAGACTCTCTAGATTCAGGCATATCCGTCACAAAATCCAATTTTGTGTCCATAATTTATCCACCCGTAAATTATGACGATCACGGATAAACTCGCTGAATCATACAGGTCGAGGTCATGGTAAATGTATAATTCCTCCGTCACAGGTATCTGGATAAATCCCAGAGATATAGATGTAAACATCAAATCTCTATAGGGATTATCTAGTCGACTTTTCTATTAGCAATCTCAAAAAGAACATTTAGAACTAACTTCTAAATTATACCACGGGCCCATGGTTTTTATCTGATTGCTAATCATATGGACTACCTATGCTCTGATACACAGAACTGACGGATCCTATGTCGATACACACAGGACACCCTGAGGATCTATCTACACCCAACGAACAGACGGAGGTCTGATCTTAATAGATCGATGACGTGACTGCCATCTAAGTGTAGAAGATGTCTCATGCGCCCACAGTGGTATCTCAATTCGAAGAATCACAAGTGCTACTCAACCCGATAAGATTCTTATTGACGTTGGTGTACCATCCATTAAGAATCTTCGGTGAGTCGTTCAATGTTTATCCGCTATAACACCTACACGTCTATACTAGTCTCCAAGACTTATGGTTCATTGAGAAACTATTGGAATCATATATTACAGTATACGACATGTACCGGTCTCAATGGGTTTACTATACTAACCAAGTAGTGTAAACCTTGACCATGAACTGTTTGAGAATGACAACGTCATGATACAACTCAATGTCAGTTCCGACGCTTTTGCAACTGCACCATGACTAGTCATTCTAAGGTCATTACATCTTTACCATATTGTACGGGCCAAAATTGGGCCCATGGATAAAGTCGACCTTTACCACAATGCCAACCACTAAGCCTGGAGCCCATTAGTAGACCCACGGGCCGCCTCACGGGCCCAAACTCATTAACATAAAATGAGCTAACGGACACTAGTTACGAAGATAAAGAAGAAAATCCGAATTCATAAACATCATTATGGAGTCGGTGGTTTCAAAGGAGAAAGACGATCGTCAGTTATCAGGCATAAATCACCTGAATTAAACCATCATTGAAGAAGGACTCCAACAGGCAGAATAGAGACCCCGCATCAGGGAACCTATAAAAATAAGAAGGCGAAGTAATAGAGCGGCATCTTCTCCTGGAGACTACTCCTACATCAAGACACTAATCCAATACACCGCCCTCACGGCTAGCAAATATGTGGTTGAGGTATTCCATAGATCTTAACACTTTCATCCTGAACTCATTCACTCTTAGGCTAACTTGAGCGTCAGAATGCCTACGGCTTCCACCACACCGGTGGGCAGTAACCTCATCTTTCGCTCTACTCTTGTTTTGCAGGTTCGTTCATGCCTCTCAGCTCACTTTCTTAATTGTGGACCTCGACCGAAATCAGTTTCCATAATTTGGCAAAAGTAAGACACACCAACAAAACAGTCAGAAATGGCCTCGAGCAATGAACAAATCTCGGATCCCTTAATGGCACAACTTGCCATGCTCCAAGAACGACTGCAAGCCCTTGAAGAGGAGAATCTAACGATGCGAAACACCAACGACAGTCTACAGAAAAAGATGGAGCAGTTATCATCCAATCCCCAACATAATACTCAAGGCCAAACCAGCAATCCAGACGACCGAAGCAATCCAACAATCCCACCCATGACGGATGGGCCAAACAACAATCACCAGCCTACTTCGCAAGAGCCGAACTCTCTCATCGATCCATCCCAACAGATCGCCACCTCTATCAGAAGGGAAATGATTGAATTCAAGGAAGCAATAATGTCAAGACTACCAGGGGTAAGGCTACCAGTCAGGAAAAGCAGGGCCGAAGCAATTTCTGATACCCCGTTTGTGGAGTCAATTGTTGCTGTTGATTTGCCCCGGAAATTCAGCCCACCCGAAATGAAGCCATATGATGGGTCTGCCGATCCAGACAACCACATAATACACTATAAGTAAAAGATGATGTCAATCGGCTTGTCCCCAAGTCAGTGGGAGGCTGGAATGTGTAGATGCTTTGGGGAGACTCTGGCGGGACCTGCCCTTACTTGGTTCATTAACCTTCCCTACAGGTCAATCGAGTCCTACCAAGAGCTAGCTGACAAGTTCGTGCAACACTTTGCAAGTTCATGCAAATTAGAAAAGACTTCAGACGACCTTAATTCTATACAGCAGAGAAGGGGAGAGTCATTGCGGAGCTACGTGGCCCGGTTCAACCGGGAGAGAATTACCATCCTGGATCTCCACCAGCCTACTACAGTCGAAGCCTTCCGGAATGGACTACTTTATGACAGTGGGCTCTACAAGAAATTGACAAAGTTCCGGTGTTACACCATGGACCAGGTAATGGCACGGGCCCAGGTAGAAATAAGGTGGGAAGAAGATAAAAGAAATAAAAGAAGGGAAAATGTTGCGAATGCCCGAGTGGACCGAAGGCCTGCTGCTCCCAGGCGACACGATATCAATATCCACTCTCACAAGGAAGGGAGGAACCAACCAATAGGAGAACGACGACCTTACTACAAAAGCATTGACGGACGATAAAGGCCATACAAAAGTAGAGAGAAGCTGCTAACAAGAAAACCCAGGCTACCGGACTACAACTTTACGATTTCTCCCGGGGAACTGGTCTCTGTACTTAAGAAGATGGGGAATGAAGTAAAATGGCCTCCACGCTCCAGAGACAATTCGACCAAAAAGGACACCAGAAAGTGGTGTGAGTTCCACAGGGACTACGGTCATACGACAGCGGAATGCGTGGCTTTGAGATTAGAGGTTCTGGAGCTACTAAACAAGGGTTTCCTGAGGGATTTGCTCACTGATAAAGGGAAAGCAACACTGGCGCGAAGGGACGAGAGAGATGGTCAAGGAGAAATTCCAACCCCACCGCCCCCAATTAATAACATCGTTAATGTCATTTCAGGAGGATCGGGAATCAGTGGAGCAACATATACGGTGGCCAAACGACATTCAAGGGCCCTGGCAAATAATATTCTACATACTTCGATGTCTGTGGAAAAAATCTTCACGGATTCGATAATAGAGTTTCCAGACGACGGGGATTCACACAATTTGAATCCCCACCATGACGCTTTAGTTATTTCCTTGAAGGTGGCCAACTTTATGATCAAACGAGTACTGGTCGACACAGGCTCCTCAGCTAATATAATTTTCACAAGTGCCCTTGCTGACATAGGGGCCGAGCTGGATAAAGTAAACCGGCGGACGACAATACTGATTGGGTTTAGCGGAGAGCAAAAATTCACCATGGGGGAAATATCACTCCCAGTCTACGTAGCCGGAGTCAACAGAATGACCACATTTCTGGTCTTGGACAGCCCTTCAGCCTATAATCTGATCATGGGTAGACCTTGGATTCACGACATGAGGGCTGTGTCGTCTACTTACCAACAGGTAATAAAATTCCCTACCAAATGGGGAGTTCAGGAAATTAAAGGTGATAGATTGGCATCAAGAAGCTGCTACCATACGACTTTGAAGGTGAAAGCCCAGTCAACATAGCAATTACAGACTGGGCCTCGTGTTCCGGAACTGACTCTACCAAATATAGAGAAGCTTGACGAGGTCCAGATTCACTCTCAGTTTACAGATCACAAGGCATTAGTTGGCGCTGACTTAGATCCCAAACTAAGGGCCGACCTAATTGAATTCTTAAAGAGGCGACACGACAGTTTTGCATGGTCTCACAAAGACATGACTGGAATCGATCCGCAGCTCATTACTCACGAATTACATGTGGATCCAGACCACACCCCATTAGGCAGAAGAAAAGAAGAAAGTTCACCCCGGAAAGGAACCGAATCATTGACGAAGAGATTCAGAAGTTATTGCAGAACGGAGCAGTTAAAGAAGTACAATTTCCGGAATGGCTTGCGAATGTTGTTGTTGTGAAGAAAAAGAATGGAAAGTGGAGAGTCTGCATCGACTTTACAGATTTGAACAAAGCTTGTCCAAATGACTCGTTCCCTCTGCCACATATCGATTCAATGGTCGACGCAACAGCGGGGCATGAGTTATTAAGCTTCATGGATGCGTATTCAGGCTACAACCAGATCTTCATGTATCCAGACGATCAAGAGAAGACAGCCTTTGTCACAAACCGATGGATTTTTTGTTACAAAGTCATGCCATTAGGCTTAAAAAATGCGGGAACAACATACCAAAGACTGGTCAACAAGATGTTCGACGAACAGATTGGGAAGACAATGGAGGTTTACATAGACGACATGCTGGTGAAGTCCATCAAATCAGAGCAACACCTTAATCATCTGGAAGAAGCCTTTGACATCATGGACATGTATGGAATGAAACTGAATCCTACTAAGTGTGCGTTTGGTGTAGCCTCAGGGAAATTCTTGGGGTACGTTGTCACTCGAAGGGGAATAGAAGCGAATCCAGACCAGATTAGATCAATCCTCGACATTCCGTCTCCTTCCAGCCCGAAGGACGTCATGCGACTGACCGGGAGGATCGCCGCGTTAAACAGGTTCATCTCCAAATCAACAGATAAAAGTTTTTTGTTCTTTTCAGCTTTGAAGAAGGCAAACAGCTTTGAATGGACTCCTGCTTGTGAGGAAGCACTGGAAGGACTCAAACGGTACCTCACTACACCTCCCTTATTGTCGAAACCACACGACAATGAGCGACTCTACCTCTATTTGGGAGTTTCAGAACACGCGGTTAGCAGAGTTTTAGTGAGAGAAGAGTCGGGAACTCAACAACCAGTCTACTACGTAAGCAAAGCATTATTGGGAGCAGAATCACGCTACCCGTTGATGGAGAAATTGGTTTTCGCCCTTGTCACAGCCGCGCGAAAACTCAGACCTTACTTTCAAGGACACCCGATCACGGTGTACACGACGTATCCTTTAAGAAGCATACTCCATAAACCAGAATTGTCAGGAAGATTGATGAAGTGGGCAATTGAACTTGGGGAACACGACATAGCTTACCAGCCTAGGATCGCCATCAAATCTCAAGCACTGGCAGATTTTGTGGCCGACTTCGCCCCCGATCTCCTTGCAGTGGCTGAAACTGAGGTCAATTCCATTCAGCCGACAGTACCTTGAAAGTACATGAGTCAGCGGGTCCAGTAACAAAAAGGCGGCTTGGAATCATGATCACTACCCCGACACCGACACATGACACTGCTGACACAACAGGCAATCAAATGCGGTTTTAGAGTTACCAACAACGAAGCAGAGTATGAGGCATTGATCGCAGGGTTATTGTTAGCTAAAGAACTTGGAGCTAGGGAGATAGAAGTAAAATCTGACTCTCAGCTGATAGTCAACCAGATCGAGGGATCTTATCACGCCAGAGGTCAAGCAATGGCATCCTACTTGCAGAAGGTAAAAGAGATTCAGTCGACATTTGAGAAATTTTCCATAACCCAAGTCCCGAGAAGCGAAAATTCCCAAGCAGATGCATTGGCAACCTTGGGATCGACAATGGAGGGTGATGAACCACGAACAATTCATGTAGTATATTTGTGCTGGCCGGCAATTTGGAAGGAAGAAACAGCCGTTGCAGCGGTCGATTCGGTCGACACCTGGATGACACCTATAGTCGAGTATTTACAAACAGGCTCGCTTCCAGACGACAAAGTGCAAGCCAGAAAAGTCCAGAGACAGTCTGCAAGGTTCGTTGTGTTCGACGGACAGCTGCTAAGAAGATCTTTCACAGGACCTTATTTGAAGTGCTTAACACACGACGAAGCACAACATGTGTTGACAGAGTTGCATGAAGGGGAGTGTGGGAACCATTCTGGTGGCAGGAGCCTGGCTCTTCGAGCGCATTCGACTGGGTATTATTGGCCGACAATGAGAATTGACTCCACAGAATTCACTAAAAAGTGTGACAAATGCCAGAGATTTGCACCAGTTTCTCATCTTCCACCAGAGAGACTAAATCCCATTATATCTCCATGGCCTTTTATGAAGTAGGGGATGGACATAGTAGGAAAACTCCCAACCGCGCCTGGCCAACGAGTCTACATGCTTGTTATGACAAATTATTACTCAAAGTGGATAGAAGCCGAAGCATTCGCTAGAGTACGGGACAAAGAAGCTCAAACATTCGTATGGAAAAACATCATTTGTCGGTTCGGCATACCAAGAGAAATTATGACTGACAATGGCTCACAATTCATCAGCCATCACTTTCAAAACTTTTGCAGGAACTGGGGCATAAAGTTGAACTTTTGGACACCACGCTTTCCACAAGCAAACGGTCAGGCCGAATCGTCCAACAAGACAATCATGAACACCTTTGAAGAAGAGGTTGGAGAAGTCCAAGGGCGCATGATAACGTTGAGGTCTTCGACATGCGAAACTCCTTTCGCATTATCATTTGGAACGGAAGCAGTCATTCCAACTGAAGAAGTCATCCATTCAACACGCTACCAATGGCTCACCGAAGAAAACAATCAACGATTGATGAATTTCAATCTCAACACGATTGAAGAAATAAGAGACCGAGCTTCCATTCTACTGGCCGCTTATCAACAAAGGATGGCCAAATACTTCGACAAAAACGTCAGGAGTAGGACTTTCAAGGCTGGAGATTGGGTCCTACGTAGAGTGTTCCAGAACACCAAGGAAATTGGAGACGGGAAGTTGGGTCCAAATTGGGAAGGCCCTTACCTCGTCACGAAAGTTGTCGGGAAAGGAGCCTACAAGCTACAGACTATGGAGGGGACTCTCGTGCGCAACAGTTGGAACGCGGTGCATCTTAAACGATTCAACCGGTAACACTTATGTTTGTGGTTTGTTTTTTTGCAATTATATTTTCTGTTAGTAGTTTTAAGAATGAAATAAGGAAATCTGTAGAAGTCGTTCGACTAATTGCAATAAAAGATTGTTCATTAAAATATCAGTCGACATTTGTACAACACATCAAAAGACCGTTCTTTAGAATATCATACGACATATTCAACACATACACAACTCGATTGTTCATTTGAGGCTTTACGCCCTCCATTAAACCACTAATTCAAACTTCATACAAAACCTCAAAGTTAATTTTATCCCTGAAACTTCTAGACATTGTCTGGTGCTTCGTCGATAGCCGTAGGATGATTGGCAGGAACATCATCTTGAGTTTCGACAGCTTCCGGAATGACTTCTTCTCCCTCTAAATGTCTTTCGACCTCTTCCGTTTCAACAACAGCAAGTGCATTTGGTTCCACCTCATCCTTCTTCGACTCGACCTCCAAACCTTTCTCTTCACCCTCATCCTCCGTCGAAGAAGAAATACTAACCTCACGCCTTTCGTATTCTCTAATCCACTTCTCGGGCTTCCAGTCTACGTGTTTCCCAGCTACGAATTCCCTCATTAAATCATATCTGTTTCTCATCATGGAGTCGATGGCGATGTCCTCCATTTGCTCTAACAGTAATTCCTTCTATTTCTTCACATTCTCGAAACCTTCTTTGTAACTGTCGATTGTCAGCTCAGCCGTTTCTTTCTCCAACCTCAGAGCAGCTTTAACTTCCTTCAGTTCTTTCTCAAGTCCTCTTTCCTTCCTTTAAGAAGCAATCAGCCCGGACTTCAGCTCTGATGACTCCTCCTCACCACCGACAATGATTTCTCCAGCTCTTTGATCCTCCTTTGATTGGACTCCACATTTTTCCGCATGAATAGACTACATTCCAGTGCCTGATGAAGTCGAGTCAGATATTCATTCGACCAAAAAAAAAATTGCTCTACTTACTTGATAATTTAATGCGATGGCTTTCTTCATGGCCTCCACCGGGCCAATTTGTGCCAATCTTACTTCATCCCCTTCAAGAAGAAGCCCTTCCACGAATGAGTCGATGCTTGAAGGGTCAGATATGGTAGTCGACTCTCGTGGAACCTTTAAGATGAGGTTTTCAGAGACCTCTTCCACTTCCGCTTCAGTGGCATACTTCATTTTCTTCCCCGCAGAAATCGTTGCAGTCGACTTCACTTTCTCTGCGGCACCCTCACTTGAAACAACTTCTCTTTGTTGAGGCCCAGCCTCTTTTTCAGCCTCTAGCTCTTTTTTCTTCAGCTTCCTTGACTTCTTCCGGCTCTTCATTTCGTCGAGTGAAGCTACGGTGAATGGCCCAGTCATCATTTCCTCTGCGCATAAAAATTCTTCGGGTTTTAGGGGCTCTCGATATCTATATCCTCCATATAACTTTTGACACGACCATCTACAATTTATCACGGACAAAACGTCGTTACATGAGGCCAGAACCTTACCTTCTTCTCGATGAAATATTTCCTTCCACAATTGAGTCGACCTTAACCTCTTTTCCGTTAAAATAGTTTTACAGTCCCTTTTTTCGGCTGACAGGGACATGATGGCTTTGGTGTTGGAGATTGTACGTGCAGTCGTGACGAATGACTTGTTTCGTAGAGGATCTGCAACAACAAGAACATGGTTATTCAAAGACACAAGTGTGACTCAAAGATTGAAATTAAGCAAAAGTACGTTACTCACTCGACAAACACCAAAATTCTGGGATTCGATCAGCCCCGGTCGATCCAAATATACCCTCACCCTTTGCAAAGAAATAATAGGACTGCCAATTTCCCCTATCATTAGTCGGCAATCCAGTAACTAAATGCGTCATTCTCTGACGAAGGATCAATGTATATCTTCCTTTCTCCTTCAAATGCTCCTTCAGGTAGTACGTCTCTAAAACATCATTTACCTCAAAAAGTACTCCAAATTCGAAAGATAAACATTCAATCGACAATAAAATCCTCCACGTATTAGGCATCAGCTGTGAAGTAGCAACTCCGAAATGATCCAAAACCTCCCAAACCAGTCTCGGAATAGGAAACCCTAGCCCTATAAAAAAATGACGTACATAGAATCCCATCCACCCAGGAACCTTGTAATCAATTCTTTCATTCGACGAAGGCACCCGAAGTTAAAAAAGAATTAGGGAACCTATACATACAGCTGAGTTCCCTCAACACTTTCCCAGTCATTCGACTTGCAAGATTTTTTGATAGTAAGTTAGTAGGTTCACTCGTACATGGAAATTCACTCGGCTCCCCAACTGCAGGCAAAGACCTTAATGGTATAGCCTCAGTAGGGGTTTCTTGAGAAGGCCTAGCCAAGGTAACTACGCCACCCTCGATCAACTCCAGGTACGACCGATCTTTGTACTCTACATCCTCCTTGGTCTCACTTGGTGATTCCTTGGTTTCACTTGACGACTCGACATAAGTATCAATCTTGGCACCTAAGCTACCTAAAGATTCTCCACTCGACATCTTCCAAACGACAAGCATAAAAACAACTAAACTCCCTAGTAACCTACCTCATAAAGATCAAAACCCACAAACACAAATTTAAAACAAATCACACAAACCTAGAGATCAAACAGCCTAATTTACCTAAGAACAACTTGAATATTCACTATGAATGTTTAAAGAAATGAAGAACAAGAGGAAGATTTTGAAGAATACCTTGAAACACTTGAGAGCACTCCTTACTCGACTTCCGAATGAGGCGAAATGAAACACCCAAGGCTCCTTTATACACGCTACCTAAGATTTGGCGCCAAAATTCCCGCCAAATGGACGCTTCGTTATTTGCATTAGGTTTTACTGCATCTAATGACACGTGGAAAATCCAGAATCCTTCTATCGGGTATCGTCGAACAGAGAAAAGAAACTACAACATTAGATGTTGTGCACTCACAACTTCAATAAATTTCATTTGTGTCTTCCCCGTTTGACACGACAACGTCAGAAATCTAAATACATGTACCCATCAAGTCAGAGGTTGATTCGACGTTTGAAAAACCACTATTTCGAGCTGTTTGATCAATACGATTGGAATATCGGTTCGACACAACATCTATACAAAGCTTGACGCAGTATCTACTCGCCATTCGACTTAACACCTAATAAAATATAGGTACCATAGTGGCGACCTCTCGACACAACACTCTTGGAATTCACTCTTCTCATACGACAAGTCGAGTGTGATTACTCCTGAACCACCATCTGGTTCAGTCGACCGGGGACATCCCCCAGATGACTCATGTCGGGTCGTAGTCTTGGAATTCACTCGTCTCATACGACAAGTCGAGTGTGATTACTCCTGAACCACCATCTGGTTCAGTCGACCGGGGACATCCCCCAGATGACTCATGTCGAGTCATAGAGTTATAGAATACACTCGTCTCATACGACAAATCGAGTGTGATTACTCCTGAACCACCATCTGGTTCAGTCGACCAGGGACATCCCCCAGATGACTCATGTCGAGTCATAGAGTTATGGAATACCCTCGTCTCATACGACAAGTCGAGTGAGATTACCCCAGAACCACCATCTGGTTCATTCGACCAGGGACCTGCCCCTGATGACTCATGTCGAGTCATAGAATCTTGGAATTCACTCGTCTCATACGACAAGTCGAGTGTGATTACTCCTGAACCACCATCTGGTTCAGTCGACCGGGGACATCCCCCGGATGACTCATGTCGAGTCATAGAGTTATAGAATACACTCGTCTCATACGAAAAGTCGAGTGAGATTACCCCTGAACCACCATCTGGTTCAGTCGACCAGGGACATGCCCCTGATGACTCATGTCGAGTCATAGAATCTTGGAATTCACTCGTCTCATACGACAAGTCGAGTGTGATTACTCCTGAACCACCATCTGGTTCAGTTGACCGGGGACATCCCCCGGATGACTCATGTCGAGTCATAGAGTTATAGAATACACTCATCTCATACGACAAGTCGAGTGAGATTACCCCTGAACCACCATCTGGTTCAGTCGACCGGGAACATCCCCCAGATGACTCATGTCGAGTCATAAAATCTTGGAATTCACTCGTCTCATACGACAAGTCGAGTGTGATTACTCCTGAACCACCATCAGGTTCAGTCGACCGGGGACATCCCCCAGATGACTCATGTCGGGTCGTAATCTTGGAATTCACTCGTCTCATACGACAAGTCGAGTGTGATTACTCTTGAACCACCATCTGGTTCAGTCGACCGGGGACATCCCCCAGATGACTCATGTCGAGTCATAGAGTTATAGAATACACTCGTCTCATAGGACAAGTCGAGTGAGATTACCCCTGAACCACCAACTGGTTCAGGCGACCAGGGGCATGCCCCTGATGACTCATGTCGAGTCATAGAATCTTGGAATTCACTTGTCTCATACGAAAAGTCGAATGTGATTACTCCTGAACCACCATCTGGTTCAGTCGACCAGTGACATCCCCCATATGACTCATGTCGAGTCATAGAATCTTAGAATTCACTCGTCTCATACGACAAGTCGAGTGTGATTACTCCTGAACCACCATCCGGTTCAGTCGACTAGGGACATCCCCCAAATGATTCATGTCGTGTCATAGAACCTTGGAATACACTCATCTCATACGACAAGTCGAGTGAGATTACTCCTGAACCACCACCTGGTTCAATCGACCGGGGACATACCCCCAATGACTCTTGTCGAGTCAAATAGAAATATGGTTTTTCACTTTGTACTGCATGTCGAGTGAAATATCTCCTAAAACCATTGACTGGTTCAGTCCACATAGGGAATTCCCCATAAGCTCACACGGATCACAAGCTAAAGATGTGAGTCCCCCTACACTATACGACATGTCAAATCAAGGCTAATACTAAAAAAGCCTTCGACAGTTTCAAACAAACTGAAGACGCCTCCAGGGCTATTGTCGAAAGCAAAAGAAGACCTGAATAGTTATCCATATCTTGATTCATTCGACAGACTCGAAGGTACTCCCCAAGTCTAGGACTTCCAGACTTAGAGAGTATGGGACAAACTGTACAGGCCAAAATTGGGCCCAGGAATAAAGTCGACCTTTACCACATGGCCAACCACTAAGCCTGGAGCCCATTAGTAGACCCACGGGCCGCCTCACGGGCCCAAACTCGTTAACATAAAACGAGCCAATGGACACCAGTTACGAAGATAAAGAAGAAAATCTGAATTCATAAACATCATTATGGAGTCGGCGGTTTCGAAGGAGAAAGACGATCGTCAGTTATCAGGCATAAATCACCTGAATTAAACCATCATTGAAGAAGGACTCCAACGGGTAGAATAGGGACCCCGCATCAGGGAACCTATAAAAATAAGAAGGCGAAGCAATAGAGCGGCATCTTCTCCAGGAGACTACTCCTACATCAAGACACTAATCCAATACACCGCCCTCACGGCTAGCAAATTTGTGGTTGAGGTATTCCATAGACCTTAACACTTTCATCCTGAACTCATTCGCCCTTAGGCTAACTTGAGCGTCGGAGTGCATACGGCTTCCACCACACCGGTGGGCAGTAACCTTCTCTTTTCGCTCTACTCTTATTTTGCAGGTTCGTTCGTGCAACTCAGCTCACTTTCTTGATTGTGGACCTTGACCGAAATCAGTTTCCACACATATTAAAAGATACATTATATTATAGAAACTGCATATATTATTCAAAATAATAACATTTTACAAAAGTATTCATAAAGAAATACAACCGGGAATTGGCGCTCTGAGCACCAACCCCAACAGAATGGCCCTGGAGTTTGTATTATGCTAAGATCACAGTTTGATATACCAGCTTATAGAGCCTATTGTAGACTCGGGCGAGCCTTTCAGAAATCCGTGTTCTCTAATTTTGATATCAGTCAGATTGTTTGATTTTATTAAGGTATAGAGAATACATATGTCATAGTAGGGTTAGTGTGAGCGTACAAATTTCTTTCTTGTGTTATATATCTTAACAATATTATCGTTATTAAGGTAATAATGAGATGTTTATGAGGTAAAAGGTTTAACTGAGTCTTATTTTCTCTTTGAAAGCAGTGTGGGTAGTCTCTGTTATATTTGATATAAATTTTTATATATGATACAAAATTAAGAGACTTGTGAGATACTCTCATTAGTCGTGCATTAGATATGATCTAATAAAGGACATAACAAGACTATATGTTTGACATATCGTATAACTGTTTGACAGTTAGTGTGTCTATTGTATATTGTATTCATCTTTCGTAAATGATGATTCCATTGTCTAAAGAGAAATTGATTAGAATGTCTAATCAATCTTATGCATCATATAATGATGGCATAATGAATACTATATTATGTACGATTAAAAGATATCAATTTTCAATTTAATCATAATTGTTATGAACTATTTTGATATGCTATAGACCATATGATGTGTCTTGAAACAAGTTATTTGTTATCTTTGAGATATTAAGAACGAGTTTCTTGTTCATGGAGAATATAGTCTGCAACCATTAGGGTCAGATTAGTTTTGAGTCTAATTATGATGTTAGACGGTCTACGTCATAAAAGGGTAAAAAAGATGCAGTGGGAGTGTCACGAATGATTCTACTGTGTAAGTGGAATTAGTTGTAACTTATGAAGTATTGACTTAAGAAGTTGCAAAGTGACCTTATGGATTAGAAATTTTGATATTAGTATTGTGCTTATGATTGTCTTCATAGTATTTTGGATTTGATCCTTAAATACTTGGACAATTTAGTAGCTATAACACAGTAATGATATCGCATCTGAGTCAAAATATGAATGATTCTAGTTAAGGGAAACATTTGGTTTGTTGGAAATACTCAATATGTTGTAGCAGACCTACTTGTTGTTGTCTACCTCTTGAGTGCTATGTGAGCTCTTGAGAGCCACGTGTATGTGATACATATTTAGATATGTATATGATACCGTGGATTGACATTAGAGAAAGTGAGATAAATTGTGGCTCATGATACCATTGTAAGGTTCCTAGAACATGCCAAGAATCTTCTAAGTCATGATTTGAGTGTGTGAATGTTCAAAGAAGTTGCAGAAATTTACTTACATTGAACGGTTGAGATGGATGTATGAAATATAAAAATTTATTTCCTCTTTTGAAGCTCCAGGCTTTGAATGAGAGATCCAACTCTAAGGTAAGTATCCCTATCACCTTTGTCAAACTCTTTAAGTGCTAGCTATGGAAATTTTTGCTATAAAAATTTCCCTTGGAGGAGAGCAAGTCACGGCCACAAGAGGGAGGAAAAGAGAGATTTTGTAATTTTTTATTTTCTAAAACATATATTATGACCAAGTCAACTCACAAAAGTGTGTATATCCTTTTACCAAATTCCAAGCAAAAGGTTTTGGAGGGAAAAATGCATTTAATGCCTCCAACCACTTACATCACTCGAATTGACACTTGATATACATGTGATGTAAGTTGGTGGGACCCAATTTAATTCAAAATTCAAGTGGCTTGCTCCACACACTTCGGGCTCGGGTTCACTTAATCCGATCAAATGAATTTTCCGTCACGACGTAATTAAATCCAATTTAATTAAATAATAATACCTCGCAAAATTATTATGAAAGTCGCTCGTGAATTAATTCTAAATTAATTCGTTCGCCCGAATTAAAATCCAATTTTAATTTCGCTTTGAAATCTAATTTCATTTAATATATCAAATATATTATTTAATCGATTAATTCCAAATTAATCGCTCTCTCTCTTCTAATCGAATTTTATCCTGGATAAATTCTTGCTGCAATTAATCATAGATTAATTTTCTCTCCCATAATTAATCCTAGATTAATTATGTTCGAGTCAAACATCATCGGTGAATTTTTGGGATGCGACTCAAGAGATCTATGGATATGTTGGCAGTAAATACGATTATCGGACTATCCGAATACGTGCGTACCCGGTACCACGTTCTTACCGATTTACAAGACATGGTTGGCTTCTAGCAAAGCACCGTGCCTATCCAATTCTCCAGAAATATTCTTCTACGGAATATATAATCTATATCAAGCGTAGTATACCAAGTATTGCGTATTACGATCCAGTATCAGATGTCACTTGCTAGGCCTGGGGCTGGAATTGTGTTTGCCCCGTACGAAGCATATATCGGATCACTAGTAACTAGTCTCTTTAATCGGATAATCATGACCTTGTCATATTATCCCGATAGTTGCAACATATTAGAGTACTAGTTATGTATCCCTGCGTGATCATCATCTCCATATGACTGAAGTGACACTTCCATCTTGACATCACACCCAATACACTACGATTCCCAATAAACCCAGAAGAGGCGTACACAGAACCTGTTAAAGTCTCAGACGACCAAAACCAAAGCGTATTGATTGTCGCAAGTATTAGCGATGCAAGTCTCAGGTTAAGACCAAATACACCTACCCTGATTCGGATTCCCATAGACACAAAGTCATACTACCAATGAGATTCTGAGGGGTCTATCCAGAGCGAAGCTGTTTCCGTACCATCAGTAAACACAACATCGCATCACACTTGCATAAATATCAAATACTTAAATATATGAAAACTATGTTGTTAAGCTTCCATAATGTGCACAAGTGCAATACTAGTATATTCCGCATTATCGATGTCTAGTCTCGATATTACTACGACTAGGGATATTTAATGATTAAACCTTTCGTGGATTGATACTGTCTCATATCTTATTAATCCGGAACTAATCATAAGGAATTTTATCATTTATATATTCAAGTAATCTAATTACAAAATGATAAAATATCAATTTCCTTTGTCACATAGTTAATTTGTACAAAAAACCACAATGTCTTTTACAAATAGTGATGCTATGGGTCACAATTGTCCAACAATCTCCCACTTGGCCTATAGCCAATCACTCAAGTATCTAACATCTGAACTATGTACATGTCGCTCAAACTTTTGCTAAGAAATGGCATTCGTCAGCGGATCTGCAATGTTGTGATGAGTGGTAAATCTATCACTATTTCCACTCATTTAACCTAATACTTTGTATAGTTTCTTGAGTCTTGTGAATATTTTGATGTGTTTTGTGTTATTTTGTAGATAAATAAAGTTTCAGGACATTCTGGAGGTGATTTGGACCAAAACAATGAAAATTGGAAAAAATGGCATTTTTGTAATTTGGTCGTGTCGCGACGCGCAAGCCTTTGGCGTCGCGACGCCTAACATGCACCAGAGCTGCTAACGTGCGCCGGGTCCACAAATCAGAATCTGAGAAAAGTTTGACTTTGCTAACGTGCGCTGTGCCACGTGTCATCATCACAGTCGATCTGCTAACATACGTCGTGCCACATGTCATCATCCTACGGTGCCGACAGTCGCCATCGCCATATGTCACCACGTGTCACTCCACCTGTCAGCCACATCATCATCCACATCACCGGTTGACCGAGTCAAACTGCCACGTCATTGCCACGTCATCATCAACCAATCACAGCGTGCCACGTGTCGCAATTCTATGGTGCCGACAGTCACTTCGCCACACCAGCGCCACGTCAGCATCAATTATTGACCAACTTATCCGTATCTGACATGTGGCGGATAAGAATCTGAGCCGACCAATTAGAAGCCGCCACGTGTCACAATAATTGAGCTCCAACCACCTTGCCACGTGTCACCTTATCACCTTATCCAAAATCTGAAGCCGACGAACCAGAGTTTGCCACGTCGACCAAACGGGTGTCGCGGCGCGAGCTCAGTTTTCTGATTTCAGAGGTACCATTCTCTATGAATTCTCTCATATAAATAGAGAGTTTTCTATCTAATTTCTTTTAAATTTTAGTTTTGTAATTAATTTTAATTACTTTTTGTAATAATAGTGTTTTATTTTCTTTACTTTTTACAATTTTTACTATTTACCATGAGGAGGTGACTTCCCTCTGCTAGGGTGAAAGGTAATTCTTTTACTATTGCTATTTAGATTAATCTCCCTTAAATATAATATATTCAATATTTAAAATTTGACTTAAAAAGGATACCGCTATATTGGTCGGTTGGTAATTCATTTTAATCTGGTTTAAACCTGACTAATCAAGGATACCGCCAGATTGGTCGGTTGGTAATTAAACTTTCTTACCGCCTATATGGAAGGTTCATGGACAAATCTTTTTACCGCCTTAATGGCTGGTTGGACTTAATTTGACTAATCAAGGTTACCGCCTATATGGCTGGTTGATAAAATAATCACAAGTTTATATATTATATTATGTGAGATATCTAAATAGTAAATAGTAAAAGTTGATCATTTTACCTTAGTATTTTATTTTATTGTAATTTACTTTTCAGCTTTTACTTTACCGCAATTACTTTTCAGCATTTTTACTTTCTGTCTTTTACTTTTAAGTTTTTATTAGCCCTAGTTATGTATCGTAACTAAGTTAGATATCTGGGGTTGTGATGAGTTCCAATATCACCGGTTTATAAGGGGTTAGATTATAGTTTGGGTAATATAAAGATTTATTTATTGAGTCTTAATCTTAATGCTTTTTATTAACTGGCCACTAATAAAATTGACTAGGTAAACTTAAAATGAACTAGACATAGGGATTTTAAGTTTAAGACCTTAGACTCAATAGCCCACGATCTTCCTTGAGGATAGATAACCCTTTAATAGATTTCCTTACAGGATAGGAATATACCTGTCGGGCGAGGGTAGCCAAATTGGAACTTAATCTTAATAAATCTAGGTAATTTGGTTGACATAGACATATGGTTCAATTAGATTATACTAGGTATTTGTAATTGACCATCGGAAGAGGCTTTTACATAATTTCGTGTTCCAGGTTAATAAATCAATATTTTACCCAACTTTAAGATAACCATTTCATCTTTAAATAATATTGGAAGAAATTACAACCCTAGATAGTTTTTAATATTGAATTTTCTTAAAACCTACTTTCGAACAATTTTATTTACTTTTTTAGAATCGTCACCATTTCAAATCAATCAAACAACCTGTTAGATACTAGTAATCATTTGACCTCATAAAATTAATAGATAAGGTATTAAGTCCTCGTGAGATCGATACTTTTTATACTACTTGAACGATATGTGCGCTTGCGTTATACGCGTGTGTTTGCACCGGTCAAGTTTTTGACGCCGTTGCCGGGGACTTATTTATCTTTCACTATTAGTTTAGAGGTTAGATACCTTTACTTGTATCTAATTTCTTTTACTTATTATTTTTGTTTTCTCGTGTTTCAGGTTCTCAGAAACTTCATGAGACGAACCAGAAGCTTTGAACTCCGACTGCTTGACCCAGAAATTGAAAGAACCATCAGACAGTTGAAAAGGGAAAGACGAGAAGGCTAAGAAGCTTTAGTCAACATGGAACCTGAACCTTTGGAAGTTGCACCACCAATACGCATTCGAGACAGAACTATTCCGGTGGTTGACAGACTCATTTCTTGTATTGTACTTCCTCCCTTACCAGCAAATGCAGGTGACATCAAAACATACATTCAGATGATTCAGCAGTCAGTTCAGTTTGGGGGGAATGTAACTGAAGATCCTAATGCCCACATCAGCAACTTCCTGGAAGTTTGCGGTACTTTCAATTACAACCGAGCAGCTGAAGAAGCAATGAGACTGCATGTTTTTCCATATTCCCTGAAAGAGAGAGCTAAAGCTTGGCTACATTCGTTACCAGCAGGTTCCATCACAACTTGGAACACTCTAGCCACCAAATTCCTTGCAAAGTACTTTCCACCAGCCAGAACTGCAAAGTTGAGGAATGACATCACATCCTTCGTGCAACAAGATTCAGAATCCCTTTGCGAAGCTTGGGAAAGATTCAAAGATTTACTCCGGAAATGTCCTCATCATGAGATCACAAAATGGCTTCAAGTCCAAACCTTCTATAACGGACTTTCTGGATTGATGAGAACCACAATCGATGCTGCTGCTGGAGGAGCTTTAATGGCAAAAGGAGAAGATCAAGCCTGTGACCTAATCGAAGAAATGGCTAACAACAATTCCTTGTGGCCAACAAAAAGGAGCATGATCCAAAAAATTGCAGGAATTTATGAAAGTGGAGCCAATACAGCAGTCAATACCAAACTGGATCAGATATGCAAATTCATGGAAACTCTTACCATTGGATCCACAAGTTCACCATATGGAGGAGCACCAGAGCCAAACCAATATAAAGAGACAGTGAATTATGTCAATAATTTCAACAGACAGGGGAACAATCCATATTCCAACACCTACAACCCATGGTGGAGGAATCATCCCAATTTCGCATGGAGCAACAATTTAGGGAAATGAACAACCCACCACCCGGATTCCAACAACAGAACAAAGGCCATGAGCAGGCAAATGAATCAGGAATAACAGAAGTGTTGACCCACTTGAAAAAGATAGAAGTAAAACACGACTCTCAAGCAGCAAGATAGGATGCTATGTTTCAATCCCAAACAGCATTAATTCAAAGTCAATCTGCTTCTATTAAAGCACTGGAGAATCAAATTGGACAACTAGCCAATGCTCAGAGTAACAGACCGCCAGGTAACCTTCCTAGCAACACTGAACCAAATCCAAGGAACATGGGAAAGGAGCAATGTCATGCCATCATATTAAAAAGCGGTACTGAAATCAACAAAGATGTTGGAGCCAAAACAACTGCTGAGGAAACTTCAAAAGAAACAAAGCAACAGATGGAGGAAAAAGAAGCAAAAGAAAAAAACATATCACTCAACCTCCACATTTTCCTCAGCGTCTTCAGAAAAACAAACTGGACAAGCAGTTTGCTCATTTCCTGGAGGTGTTCAAGAAGGCATCCTTAGTTCATCTAAGATACTTAAAGATGTTCTTAACCGCAACCCAGTGACCATTACCTGGATCGGCTTGATAGCGACTACACATGCTCAAAGCATACGAGACATCAGGTCGCGTACATATCATGGCATATATGATCGATCCGACGGCAGAAGCGAACAGGATCCGAATCATGTTGTCTCTCTCATCTTGAGTTTTAGGACACATGTCCTTAGATAGAGAGACGTCATGTGACACTGGCAACAGTCCCCTCTTAGACTGATCCATGTTGAATCTCTTCATCACTTTGTCAATGTATGTGCTATGGGAGAGTTCAAGCAGCTTTCTAGATCTATCTCGGTAAATCTTTATTCCTAGAATAAAAGCTGGTTCTCCCAGATCTTTCGTGGAGAATTTTAATGAAAGCCAAGATTTCACCGATTGTAGCATAGGAATGTCATTGATAAGCAATACATCATCAACGTAAAGGACAATGAATGTCAGTGCGCTCCCACTAACCTTCTTATATACACAAGGATCATCATCGTTTTGAATGAAATCATATTATTTTATGATCTCATCAAAACGTTGGTTCCAAGAACGCGATGCTTGCTTCAATCCATAAATGGATCGATTTAACTTGCAAACCTTGTTTGCATATTTTGGCACGATAAAACCGTCAGGCTGTTGCATATAAACATCCTCCAAAAGGTTTCCGTTAAGGAAAGCGTTTTTGACAATCATCTGCCATATTTCATTATCGAAATATGCAGCAATAGCAAGCATTATCCGAATGGATTTAATCTTGGCAACAGGTGAAAAATTTCGT